>PVKU01000809.1:254453-392710 GCA_004027475.1 Anoura caudifer | reverse complement strand
AAAATTTTAAGACACTGAAGAAAGAACTGAAGATACATATAAGTGGAAGCATATACTGTGTTCATGAATAGGAACAATTAACATGATTAAAATGTCCATACTACCCGAAGGAATCTACAGATTCAACACAATTCCTATCAAGATAACAATGGCGTATTTCAGAGTTAGAACAAAAATTTCAAAAAATTTATATGGAACCACAAATGACCCCAAATAGCAACAGTGATTTTGGGAAAGAAGAACAAAGTGGAGGAATCATACTACCTAATATCAGACTATAAGGCCACAGTAATGAAAACAGTGTGGTACTGACATAAAAACAGATATACAGATCAATGGAACAGAATAGAGAGCCCAGAAATAAATAACGCACACCTTTATTGTCAATTAATATTTGACACAGGAGGCAAAAATATACAATGGGCTAAAGATAGTCTACTCAATAAATGTTGGGAAAGTTGGTTTCAGTACCTTGGAGACACATACTGACAATACTTTTGGAAGAAATAAAATTATGTCTGAGATTTGTTTAAAAATAATCCAGAGAGGAGTTAGATAAAAGTTGGAGGAATTGGAAAACAAAATTGGCCATATTGGTTGTTCTGGAGTCATTGTTTTATTCTCTTGACTTTTGTATGTATATTTATTTTTTTAATAAAGATAGACATTTTTAAAAGATTTTATTTATTTTATTTTTAGAGAGAGGGTAAGGGAGAGAGAGAGGGAGAGACATATCAGTGTGTGGTTGCCTCTTGAACACTCCCTTTTGGGGACCTAGTAGGTCAACCTAGGCATATGTCCTGAATCGAACCAGCAACCCTTTGGTTCACAGGCCAGCACTCAATCCACTGAGCCACACCAGCCAGGGCTGTGTCTTTATTTTTAAATGTCCATACAAAGAGGTTGTGTGTGTGTGTGTGTCTACCAGATTAGTAGTTGCCTGGAGCCAGGGGTGGGAACAGGAGTACCAAAGGACACAAGGTTTCTTTTTGGGGTGATGGAAGTGTTTAAAGCTAGATTGTAATAATGGTTGAAGAACTCTGAAAATTTACTAAAAGTCACTGATCTGCACACTTAAAATAGATGAATTTTATGGTATATAAATTATATTTCAATAAAACTATTTTGAAAAACTGACACTAATTATTCTCTCTTTCCTCCTCATTCTTACCCCTAGGAATAAATACAACAAAGGAGTATGAGATCTTTAAGAAGAATATTATAAAATTTAATTGAAAGATATTAAAGAAAACTTAAATAAATGGAGAGGTATAATATCTTCATAAAAATTATTTTTAAAATGGTCTATAAATTCAAAGTAATTCAATATAAGTTTAATAACAACAATCCAACAAGAACTCTAATAAAACTTGGCAAGCTGATCCTAAGGTTTATTTGGAAGAACAAAGGACCATGAATAACCAAAACATTGCTTAAGAACATTCCTGAAGAAGGTGACCCTACTAGACTTATTTTAAAACTACAGTAATTAAGCCAAAGCCAAACTGGTGCACAGGTAAATAAAGTAATTTAAAAGAAGAGAGAGCCCAGAAATAGGCCCATGAAAACTTGAATAAAGGAGACACTATAGATCAATGAAGACAGAATACACACATACAGGTGTACACACACACAAACACACACACATACCTATAAGTAGAACTGCTGGATCCAACAGCATGTGCATCCTCAATTTTACCAAATACCAAGGTTTTTACAAAAATTGTTGTATGACTTAAAACTCCCACCAGCAATGTTAATAAGGGTTCTTGTTTCTCTATATTTTTGTCAGTATTTGGCTAATCCAACTCTTTAATTTCTGCAAATCTGGTAAGCAGAAGTTGTTTGTTTCATTCAGCCCTGGCTGCTGTGGCTCAATGGGGGCATGCAAGAGGCAACTGATTGATATTTCTCTCACTTGCTGAGTTTCTCTCCTCTTTCTCCCTCCCTTGCCCTCTTTCTAAAAATAAATAAAAATCTTTTTAAAAAAACATTTGTTTCATTCAGTTTTTAATGAAGAAGAAAATTTTACCCTTTGCCACAGTATGGATGGGCCCATAGAAGATTATGCTAAGTGAAATCAGCCCATCAGAAAAAGACAAATAATACATGATGTCACTCATATGTGGAATCTAATGAACAAACTGAACTAACAAGGAAAATGGGGACAGACTCATAGATGGAGAACAGGATGACAGCTAGTGGGGGGATGAGGAGATTAGGGGGTGGAGGGATTGAGGAAAAAGGATCGTGGACATGGACAAAAGCATGGTGATTGCTGTGGGAGAAGGGTACAAGGGGACTAAATGGTAATGGAAAAAATACGATAAAGATGAACTCATTCATTTTTTAATTTGCGTTTGATGTCTAAATATTGAGCATCTTTTAGTATGTTTCTTAGCTATTCTTGTTTATTCTTTGTGGAATGCCTGTTCTGTTACTTACCTACAGAGATCTGTGTTTTCCTTACCGATTTGTGGGAGTTCTTTGTCAGTTTCATGTGTTATAAATATCTTCTCCCAGTTTATGGCTTATCTTTGCATTTTTAACATTCTTTCTTTATTGGGAAATAATTCACATACTATAAAATTTACTCATTTAAAGTATACAATTCAATGGTTTTTAGTATATTAGAGAGCCACCTTAGCCACTACCTAATTCTAGAGTATTTTCTCACCTTGACAGAGTTAGCCAAAAGGCTTATTTTCACTTCATATACTAACTGCTACTTAAATATTACTTATACTTAAAACTGAGCAACTGAGTGTTATACTCAATCAACTCAGATGTTTATTTATTGAGTGGGTACTATGTGTAAGGCACTATGTGTAATACCCTGGCTGGTGTGGCTCAGCTGGTTGGAGCATCATCCCGTAACTGAAAGATTGCAGGATTGATTCCAGTCAGGGCACATACTTGGCATGCAGGTTCACTCCCAACCCGGGCACACATGGGAGGCAGGCAATCAAAGCTTCTCTCGTACATCGATATGTCTCCCTCTCCCTACCTCTTACTCTAAAAGAGCAATGAAAAAAATGTCCTCAGGTGAGGAAACAAATGCATACATAAAACAATAATATACAAGCTATAGTTCTGATATTCCAGAATTAGAGGGGGAGCTTAGCAATCAAGTATGTTCACTAAAACATTTTCTTTTAAAAAGACCTTTTAATTATAGAAAATATCAAACATATACAAAAATAGAGAAAATACAGTAAACCCCCACATATCCAAGTTGAACAATTATCAACACAAAACATTTTCTGATGTGCTACAATAAGGAGCTACAAGCATTCACTCTAAGATTTGAAGGCCTTCAATGAAGTCTTTTTTTTTTTTTTTAAACACAACCATGACAGGGTACTAAGTAGTAATCATGGAATAATATGGTTAGACTATCCTGCAGTGGCTACTTTCATATTCCTTCTACTTCAACCCCATCTCGCAATTCTATATTACAAATCTAGTCAAACAAATGCTGAGCCCTTCTTGGAGGGCGGAGAAAGGGAAGCAATTGAATTAGCAAAGGCAGAACTGTCTGTCCTTAGCACACAGAGGAAGAGCAGTAGCCTGGAAATTGATACAATGAATTTTTTTCCACATTCTTTTTTTTACCATTTATTAATGGAAAAGGGATCTAATTACCCTTTCAATTCAGTCCCTAAAACTGATATTAATTTTCTCAGCAAAATGACAATAATAAACAAGGTGGATTTAGGAGTCAATTGGTATGAATCCCAATTCTATTGCTACACGCTGTGTGACGTTAGCAAGTCATTTTATTTCCTGATGCTTGTTTGCTTATCTGCAAAACAGAAATACTTTCTACTTTCCAAGGGCTGTTAAAGAAATTAACTGAGATAAAATACATACAGCATTTGATAAGTAGTATATCCTGTAGATTCTCCTTTCTTCTCATGTCCTATCAGGTGGCACGTACCTTGACCAATTTATACAAAAAGTCTCCCTGTTTGATATGAACAACTCATTTTCCTTCAACCACATTATACAAGATCTGTCCAGAAAGTATCCAGCCATGTAATGTGGAAAAAGAGAGGCATTTATTGAAGAAGATACAAGAAACACTGTACATAGGACAATGACACCTCAGTCCCCTTCAAAGTAGGCACCTTGGGACCTCACACAGTTCTCCCAATTGCCATCAGGTGCCCTGTCATACTTTCCTGACTCTCACTGACAATCTGAAATCTCTTTCCTTTCAAAGATAATTTTAGTTTTGGGAAAAGCCAGAAGTTGCAGGGTGCCAAAACTGGGCTGTAGGGAGGCTGAGTCACCTGGATGATTTGATGTTTCATCAAAAAACTTTGCACAAATGTGACATGAGTGGGCGTACTGTCATGATGAAGCTGCCAATTACCAGGTACCCATAGCTGTGGCCTTCTGAATCACCTGAATAGTTTCCACAGAGGAATGTTCAAGCTTAAAGCAAAACCTGATGCAGATCTGTTGCTCTACTCAGTAATTTTGAATCCGACAGCCACACAGTATACGTGTCTACCACCCGCACTGACTAGTACACTGAAGTCATCATTGTTCACTCATGCACATTCCAGTCCACTCTCCTTGGCTGCCAGGCTACATCAATGTTGAGCAAACCATTCTCATTATATTAACAATGGCTGGACATTTTCCAGACAGACCTCATATATGTGACAAAAGCATCGTCTTTGAATCATACAGAACATCACTAGATTATCTTTACATTTTTTATTTGTTAACATAAAGCACATAAACAGCTGAAATTCATTAACTGAGCTAATCAGAAAATTAACATAGCAACTTTATTTTTAGTTTACTGCTAATAAAGTATGGTATGTTTTAAATCTTTAATAATAAGCACTTGCTATATACCAGGCACCGTGCTAAGTGCTTTGCATATAATTTGATCACTTGATGCTCACAATAACCTGATCATTATTTCATAGATGAAGAAACTGAGGCTTAAAGAAGTTAACTCATTCAATGCTATTTTGGACCAGGTCCAGTGCTAACTTGGTAGAGCAGGCATAGGTCTATCTGATATTAAGTTCTTGATCATGGTTATTCATGGTTATTCCATTATATTGACTCTTATCACTATCTAACATTTCTTACTGGTAGCTATGGAAATACAAGGGAAACTCTTAACAGACTAAAAGTTTTTAATCTAGACACACACACAGTTTCTTTAAAAAAAAAAAAAAAAGACAAACCAAACCAAGAGAATTTCTCTCATACTATGGAACTTGTATCTGAGATTGCCTAGACTTTGCAGAATCTGACTTAACAATGTATTGTAAGATTTGAAAAGCTAGCCCATGGTTTTCCTGGAAATAGTATGGGTAGTTCCCTCAAAAACAGAAAAATGCCTAGGGCACTGTAGAAAGGAAGGCACCTTGGTTTTCCTATTTTTCCTTGTTAAAAATGTATTAGCACTCCAGGAATATAGTAGAACTGAATTCTAGTTATTACATAACTTAATAAATGTTTCAAACCACTTGACATCATAAAGTATCACTAGATTAAAGCATCGTTTTTACAGAAAAGGCATCTTTCTTAGGTAGATGACTCCCTGATGAGATTTATTCATAGTTAGTAAATAATATTTCTGAACTCCAAAACCTAACACATGAACTATTGCTGTCAAAAACTATTACATTTAGGAATTCTGAAACAAAAATCATACAGACAAATAGTCCTGATTTAAATAGCTTAATTTAAAAAATATATATATCTGATATGTTTTAAATTCCACTTTTCTCTTTATGTGAATAATAATTAGTGAAGATTAAGTTTACATTTTTGTACAGAATTTTCTTTATATACCTGTCAGAAAAGGGAACTTAACACTAACACTAATTAAGTTGCTTGCTTATATCATACACATTTGTTTAGAATTTTCCTTCCTAAAACCATGATTTTGGATCCAAACACCATAATCTGTGTCATACTTTTTTAGTGGGTAAGATCCTGAGTCATACCTCTTGTTTGACAAGTTGAACTTGTTTACAAAAGGATGATTCAAAGATCAATATATTAATTTACCTGAGCAAAACAGTCTGATCCTCATCCTAAAAAGTTACCAGAACTGATCTGGGTCTATATTTAACTAAATATTATATCTTTAGGTTACACTTATTCACATTAGTGCAATAGTTTTATATACACACAAAGATAACATATGCATGCTTTCTTCATATTAAAAGATTGATGATCGGTAAATGAGATTGCACACTGTTTTCTGACACCCATAACACTATCAGGATATTAACTTTCCTTCTATTTGGTGCTATTTTAGTGAAGACACATATTATCATTGAATATCTGGAAAGAAATTTTATCACTACATGCAAATGGGGCTATATATTTATATGAGGATAATGGCACCATTTGAAAGCAGTGGCAAGAAGATTCTGTAACGGGGTGCATTTTAACTAATATTTTCTCAAATTTGAGTATCAAAAAACTATTATAGCTGATCATAACATTTGGAACCTGTACAAAGTAGATGGTCTATCTTCAAAAGGTCAAAGTTATTATAATTACAATGAAATTTAAGTGAATTACAAATGTAGAGTCAAACTATTTTTTAAGTTGAAATGCCACCCTCCTTCTCTTAACTACTTCCATGTCTTCCAAAAATCTTTGAAAATATTGAGAAACTATGTGTACAATTCACTAAAACTGGCTGACAAATCTAGTTAGAGAAAAATGTTTTGATAAAAATAGAATAATACAGGAGGTCAGAGGGCATATCCTCAGTGACTGGTGGGCTAATAGCAAAAGGCATAAAATACACCTAGTGTCCCAAAAAGAGAGAACAGAGAAATGGGGGAGGAAAAATTTGAAGAAATAATGGTAAAATATTTCCCAAATCTAGTGAAAAACATAAATTTTCAGATTCAAATCTTCATGAAATCCAAGTAAGAAAAATACATAAATAACAACATTTAGGCATATCGTAGTCAAACTGATAAAAGTCAAGTATGATGAGAAACTCTTAAAACCTGCCAGAAAAATAATTTTACAATTCATCGTACTGATGACTTCTCATCAAAAGCAACAGAGAGTAGAAGACACTGAAAATGACATCTTTAAGTACTGTAAGATATAAAACCTGTTAACCCATCATTAATATCCAGTGAAAATAACTTTTAAGAATGACAAAAGAACTAGAGAAATTTTAGATAAGTGAAAAGCAAGAGAATTTGTTGTTGCAGCACTCCAAGAAATGCTAATGGTAGTTCTTCATGATGAAAAAAAAGGGAATTTTGGAACTTCAGTAATAACTAATGAGTGCTGGAAATGATAACTGTGAGTAAATAAAAGACCACTTTTCCTTTTTTTAAAACACAAATGACTGCTAAAAGCAAAATTTTAACAATGTCTTATGGAGTTCATAATATATGTGTATATATAATATGTAGGACAGCCATATAATAAAAAGCAGGGAGTAGGGGTAAATAAAATTGCTAAGTTTTTATATTTAACACAAAGTGATACAATAATAGTTTTAAGTAAACTATGAAAATTTAAGGATTTATATTGTACTCAATGGACCAAATATTAAATAAGTAATGCAAGGAGATATAAATTTAAAACCCAACAGACAAAAATTTTAAAAAACAAAGAACTCACTGACACAAACAACAGTGTGGGTAATTGTGGTGGACAGGAAAGAGGGAAGGATGGTGTGTGGAGGTGGAAGAAGGTATAAGGAGAATATATGGTGATGGAAAAAGTTAAATTAAGTTTGTAAAAAAGATGTTTTAAAAAGACAAAATTAAATTCTAAAAAATATTCAATGCTCAGGAAAGCAGGAAAGAAGGAACAAGAAGAACAATAAGCAGACATACGAATTAAAAAATGTAAATAGAAGACCTGAACCGGAACATACAAATGAATGTATATTGACTAAATATTCCAAATAAAAGGTAAATACCATCAGAATAGAGTTTTTAAAAGCAGCAGACAACTATATGCTGTCTATAAAAGACATACTTTAAAGACACAAATTAGTGAATGGGAAAAGATATGAAGCACAAAATAACACAAGTGGCCATATTAATGTTAGATAAAAGTCTTCAAGACAGAATAGTACTCAAGATAAAAAGAGAAGGACATCTCATAAAGATAAAATGATCAATTCTTAAGGAACAAAAATAAAAAATGTATATGTGTCTTAGAGCTTCAAAATACATGAAGCAGAATTAAAGGAAGAAATCAACAAAATAACCATCATAGTTGGAAATTTTAACACCCTTCTGTCACTTAACTGGATCAAAAATATCAATAAAAGTATATAAGATTTGAAAAACACTATTAATCACCTTGACCTAACTGGCATTTAAAGAACACTACACTCAACAGACTGATGATGGGAAGGAATCAGCAAAGAGGAAGAGAACAAGGACTTGGAGTAAAAGTAAAGAGAGTTAAGAAATCAGGAAAGTTCAAGAGGAAGAAATGAGAATCAAGTTCAAATGGGGAAAGAACAGAGAGCAAAGCGTATCTGCCAAGTCAACGTAACTAATAAACACCCACTAAAAAGGCAGTAAAATTCAAGTAAGGTAAAATGATCACTGCTCAAGGTATTTAAAATCCTATTATATGAGGAAGCCTTGAAAACTGTGAACAGTCCATTGTGGTAAAAGGCCAGATATAGTGGGACTCGTCCTAAGAAGGAAAAAAAAATGAAAGGCTCAGGGAAGAGAAATATACTTAAATTAGAATCTTCCAGGAATGTTTCAGAGAGGAAGTAGACTTAAAATGGCTCCCAAGCCCTGGCTGGTGTGGCTCAGCAGATTGAGTGCTGGCCTGTGAACCAAGGGGTCCCTGGTTTGATTCCCACTCAGGGCACATGCTTAGATTGCAGGCCAGGTCCCCAGTGGAGGGTGCGTGTGAGGTGACCACATACTGATGTTTCTTTCCTTCTCTGTCTCCCTCCCTTTCCCTCTCTAAAAATAAATAAATAAAATCTAAAAAAAAAAAAAAAAAAAAAAAAGAAAACAAAAAAAAAAAAAAAAAAAAAAAAAAAAAAAAAAAAAAAAAAAAAAAAAAAAAAAAAAAAAAAAAAAAAAAAAAAAAAAAAAAAAAAAAAAAAAAAAAAAAAAAAAAGGGAGGCTCCCAAAAGATATATATAAACAGAAAGGAGAGAAGAAAGACACATGCAAAGTAAAATAAAAAGGTGGAAATAAAGACGATGTGTGGAGAAAAAAACAGGCAAGAAAGAAGTGTCAGGTAAACTTGAATGGAAAATTGCTGAACCACACTAAAATAAAGTTAGGTAGAACGTTCATATAAAGAATAACGTAAAATAAAATGAGTAAGGATACAGATCTGAGCCTTAGTTTTCCAACAAAACTATAGAAAGCCAAAAGGTACATGAAAAGGTACTCAACATCACCAATCTTCTCACACCTATTAGAAGAGCTTATTACCAAAAAGAGAATACCAAATGTTGCCAAAGATGTGGGGAAAAGGGAATCTTTGTGCACTAGTGGTAGGAATGTAAATTGGTGCAGCCATTATGGAAAATAGTATGGACATTCCTCAAAAAATTAAGAACAGAACTACTATATGATCCAGCAATTCAACTTGTGGGTATTTATCTGAATGAATTGAAAACACTACTCAAAAAGCTATCTGCACCCCCATATTTACTGCGACATGATTTACAATAGTCAAGATGTGGTAGTAACTTAATGTCCACTGATGGGTGAATGGATAAAGACAATGTGGTACATGTATAGTGGAATATTATTCAACCACTAAAAAAAGAATGAAATCTTGCCATTTGTGACAATAGGATGGATCCTGAAGGCCTTATGCTAAGTGAGTTAAGTCAGACAGATAACATGTTATCTTAATTATATATGCAATCTAAAAAACAAAGAAGCAAACTCACAAATAGATTGATGGCTGCCAGAGGCATGGGGTAGGGGTAGGGGCAAAATGGGTAAAGAGCATCAAAAGGTACAAATTTCCAATTATAAAATAAGTCATGGGGATGTAATGTACAGCACGGTGACTATGACTATAGTATACTGTACTGTACATTTTAAAGTGGTTGAGAGTAGATCTTAAAGAGTTCTAATCACAAGAAAAAAAATTTTAACTATGTGTGCAGATGGATGTTAACCAGATTTACTGTGTTGATCATTTTGCGATATATATACAAATACCTATCATGTTGTCAATTACATCTCAATTTTTAAAAAACCTGGCTACTTCAAAATAGTATGATGCATACTGTATAGAACACCTACAATCTTGGTTAGTAGAAGTTAGAAGTAGGGGGTTGGGGGGCACAAGTCAAGGAAAAGATCCTAAGGATATCTAACTGAAGTCTGAGAAACTATTTATTTTACTTGATAAATTAAGAGTATGAATTAGATAAACTATAATGCTTATTGGATATCTGAAATAGGCATCAGGGTTCTTGTTTGTCACATCAGGAGAAGGCAATAGACTAGGACCACAAGTGCTATGCGGAAGGTCACATCTAGAAGTCATCTAAGTAGAAAGAATAAAAGTAAACATGCCTTTTGTTCAGACAGCAGGTAGATGTCAAGTTAATAATAAAAGCACTACAGAGTGATAGCTGATTCTTCTGATACAACATCCTATGTTCAGACAGAAAGGTTAGCTGTTATTTTGCAGTTTGGGGGATTAATTCTAAGAGGGATATGTATAAATTTAACCTACTACTATTGAAAAGAACGTAAGCAAGAAAGAAACTAGAAGGCAGAGTAATAAAGACTTGAACTAAGGTGGCTGCAATAAGAATAGAGAGAAAATCTGAGACATTTCAAAAATGGCAATGAAATTGGGGAATAATTGAATAGAAGTGGATATGGAAAAGAATTAGATGACTATGAATCAACAGAAATTCTAAAAAAGTGCTACTTGATGAAGGAAAAGGCAGAATCTTGATTTGGGTGTACGAAAATGAAAAATGCCCATGTTTCCTAAGTTCTCTTGGAAATATGGGCTTGAGCTCCAGCAAGAGTATGAGGCTAACGCTGTATGTCTATCACGATTAAAAAGAGAACAGGTCATTTCATTGCTCTTACTAGGCAATCTTTCAGTTCAAAACAGATGTACATTTTATGTTCCATTTAATAATCCATTTTTGCGGTCATTAAGAAATTTTTCAATATTGAGAATGTGAATGCAATGTAGATGAAACACCTGCCACCTCGTTATTAGGATTAATTCAGCTGATCTGTCTGGTTAGATGAGCTCTGGGTCACTGGCCAAAGGTAAATTTATCAAAAGTCATTTTATGTAAAAGCCAATTCACCTTAACTCTTTAGTTGACAGGGTTTGTCTTTCATAATAGCATTTGAAAAGAATGTTCAATTTGTTTGCTCTAACTCCCTGGTACTGTAGCCACAAACTGAGAGGCAAAAAAAAGGAAATGGACTAGGCCTAAAGTCTTCAAATTCTCCACTAATAAAGAATACATTTATTGCAATTATATTCTTGAATACGAAAAATTCTTCTATCCACCTCCTCAATGGCAGCAAGGAATTAGAGCAGAAACAAATTGAACATTCTTTTTAATGTTCCTAAGAACACTAACACTGATCAACTAACTCTAAAAAGAAACAAATTCAGAGGATTGCCATTTGTTGAAATGGACAGCTTCTGCTAAGTAAATGTACTTTTCTTCTCTCACAATTACATATGAACCCCTCTTGAAGCTACATCTTCATGAAAGAACTATTCCATCAAACTGAAGGGGCACATTCTTGTCTAGGGCATACAAATAGCTCCAGTTGCCTTGTTAATCTTGAGAAAATAGTCTCTTTGGATGAAAATCAAGGAAAGAAGACTTTATATGGTTTGATGTGCTGAAAGACTGCGAAAATAGAATCCTGGAGCAAGAGCTTGCATGAAGGACTGGTATTTCCGTGCTTGAAAGAAAACTGCTATCTCTGAACGCGGCAGAAGCCATCATTTTTAGACTACTGGCACTTCAAAATTACTGTTTCTTTTTAAGCATAATTTTATTCTCATAATTGTGATTTCCCTCTTCATATTTCAGACTATAGCAATGTTTATGAGTTGTAGATGTTTTCAAATTATAAACACATTTTATAATTCCACAATTGGAAGAGCTAACAGCTGAACACTATTAATTAAATATACATTAATAGGACTTAGCTGTCTTGCTAAAAAGAGCTATTGTGTATATTCTCCCCCAAACAGTAAAATGAGTATCTTTAAGAACTCAGAACAATTTTGATTTTTGAGTATTAAAGATTTCTAATTTATTTTCCATTTTCATTTTTATTGCAACATTTATTCACTGAATGAAATATTTCTAAAGTGATCAGTTGCTCCCTAAATAAACCCTTTGGAATGGCAAATACTGTACAAATGAGAATAATCTAAAATGAGTAGTTCACAGGTTCCAAGACTAATGAACTATTAAATCTAATCTACAGCCCTGGTTGGCGTGGCTCAGTGGATTGAGCACTGGCCTGTGAACCAAAGGGTCACCAGTTCGATTCCCACTGTAGGGTACATGCCTGGGTTGTGGGCCAGGTCCCAAGCAGGGGGTGCATGAGAAGCAACCACACACTGATGTTTCCCTCCCTCTCTTGTTCTCTCCCTTCTCCTCTCTAAAAATAAATAAATAAAGTCTTAAAAAAATAAAATAAAATGCTAGCAACCAATTCAGATTTAAAACACTGTAGAGACCAACTCTTTAAAAAAGAAAATCTACAGAGAAAAGTCAGTTTTTATATTCTTTTTAAAAAAACAAATTTGAGCCAATAATGCATTACTTCTTAACAAGTCGTAGTTTCAAAGAACTTCTGCACAAAATAGCTAATCTAATATAGTCTACTACTACAGAAATCTTGCCATTATAACTGTTAATGCTCAATCTGGGAGGCACTGAACTTTTAGAGTCACACAATTCTGTATACCATCTTAGCCATATATTAGTTGTACAACTTTGGGCCAGTTATCAAAACTTTCTGATCCTTGAATCCCTTATCTAATACAATTCATGGGAAAATTAAATACAACTATACAAAGTATTTGGCACAATGCCTGACTCAGTCAGAAGTATCAGCTGCTACTGTTATATTAAATGAGTCAACAACAACCACAACACATACCCCAGAATTCTCCAAAATCAAAATTATGGAACTAGTCTCTAGTTGGTTTTCAATATATGTTTGGAAGAAACACTTCCAGAAATTTATCTAAGAAAATTTTTCAGCAGAAGAGTAATAGCTTATACACAAAGATTATATTATGTAT
Organism: Anoura caudifer; assembly: GCA_004027475.1. Classification (NCBI taxonomy): domain Eukaryota; kingdom Metazoa; phylum Chordata; class Mammalia; order Chiroptera; family Phyllostomidae; genus Anoura; species Anoura caudifer. The sequence goes on along the minus strand of PVKU01000809.1, from coordinate 379,429 downwards.
AGCCTGCAGATGGAACATTAGGCAGCAACAAAAAAATAATTTGAAAATCTATGAGCAATATGGGAAATGTGTATCATACATTCATATACTAAGTGAAAAGGCAAAATACATAATTAGTGTATTATGACTGCAACTCTATAAAATTTCTATGTTTCTAGAGGGGTGACTAGAAAAAATACACAAAACAGTGAAGTGTTTAACAATAGTAGAATTATGCATTATTATATTTCCTATCTTCTATAATTTTTATTATATTTTCATTAAAAATAAGATATTATTCCTTTAAAATTTAAATTATAAGACAACTCAATGGGGAAAAATAATAGTCTTTTCAACAAGTGGTGCCAGGACAACTATGTACCCATCCACATGCAGAAGAATGAAACTGGTCCCCTACCCCTACCATACACAAAAATTTACTCAAAATGGTTCATAGAACTAAATGTAAAAGTTAAAACTATAAAACTCTTAGGCAAAAACATAGAAGTCAGTCCTTGTGACCTTGCGTTAGACACCAAAGCCATAAGTGATAAAAGTATAATAAATTGGACTACGTAAAAATTTAAAACTTGTATGCTGTAAATGATATCATCAAGAAAGTGAAAACAACCCACAGAATGGGAGAAAATATTTGCAAATCACATATCTGATAAAGGACTTATATCCAGAATATATAAATAACTCCTATAACTCAATAATAAAAGACAACCCAAGTGAAAAATGATAAAGGATTAAATATTTTCCTTGGAGATATATGAACAGCCAATAAACATGAAAAGATGCAAAACCAATACATTCAAGTCTTTTGAACTTTAATACCCTCTATTATTACGTCCTTACTAAGGTAGTAACTAGCCTTACTCAAACACCATACATACAAATTCTGCCTCTTAATGCAGCCTGTTACTTTTCATTTTTATTTTTATTAAGATTTTTATGTTAACAGAGGGAAAGGGAAGGAGAAAGAAAGGGAGAGAAACATCACTGTGTGGTTGCCTCTCACATACCCCCAAATGAAGAACTGGCTACAACCCAGGCATGTGCCCTGACTGGGAATCGAACCAGCGACCCTTTGGTTTGCAGGCCAGTGTTCAATCCATTGAACCACACCAGCCAGGACTATAACTCATAATTTTTAAAATTTCAGTATCTTTCCACAGATGCAGTGAATACAACGTCTACAGTGCCCAATACTATTGAATAAATGACTGAATGAATAACCTTTGGGGTTATTTCTCTACTTTCTTGCAGGTTTACCCTCCTTCATTCAGAGAAATAAGAGTAAGTCAGACAAGTCCCGATTGGTCTATGTTCTCTCATTTCCATGACTTTGCACATGGTAGGTAGTCTCTTTGTTGGAATGATTTTTAGCTCCCCCCTCCTGACTAATTCCTATTTAGTTTTCTAAATTCAATTTAAGTATCACCTTCCAGAATCTAACAGCCTACACTGGCACACCCCCCTCACTGTCCCCATAAAATCCTTTGCATCACTGTGTATGCTTATCAGTAGGTATATAGAGGCAGCAATAACAAGCTTAGAGTCCGACACATCTGAGTTCAGGTAATAATTCTATCACTTACTATATGACCTTGGATGAGTTACCTAATGTTGCTAAACATTAAGTTCTTGATTTTAAAACAGAAAATAATAGCATGTTGTTTACTTAGTATATCATCTTATACATAATAGATTTAATAATAACTTTTATTATACTCACATTGTACTGCACTTTCTGGTTAACTTCTGTGACTTTTCCTCTAAGCTGCACACTTCTTGAGGAAAAGAACAATTATTTTATTTCTGTTTAAGAGTATTCAGCACAGTGCTCGGCTTATGATAGGACTTAATGATATTTTGATGACTAAATATTACTCCCATTATAGTAAAATTAATTTGCCACTTGACATACTTTCTGTAATGAGGCAAAAAACAAATGAATAAGTTAAGAAAATAAACTCCATTAATGTCAGTTTCAAAAAAAAAGGATACTATCTTTATTCAGATTGTTTTTTAGGATTTACTGTTAATTACACATGTTATAAAACACCAAATAAAGGGGAGAGGGAAAAATACCAAATAACTTAATATCTTGTTTGAACGTAACTGATTACATACGCATCAGGAACTGAATACCTATAATTTTTTGTGGTATTAGCCACAAAATTACTAACCCATATACAAGGTTATCTTTACTTAGACAACCACTTAAGAAAAATTAAACAGCTCTTTAAAACCAAGGAAATTCTTACACAGCAAAACTTAATTAAAATCTTTTATACTCCTTGGAAAAATAAGAAAAAATTGTTTCATGGTTTGGTAATTTTGACTTATACAAGGACAAAAAAATATACTAATTATGAATATAATATTTAATGGACTTGTACTTTGTAATATTTAATTAGGTGGTTTGGGTAAGAGTATTTGTAAGGCCTCATTCTGAGAGAATGCTTTCATTTTATATTTGATTGTTGATATATTTTCATCTCAAATTATGTTTACAGATCTAAACTAGAAGCTGATATAACACTTCTCCTATTTCCTCCTCCTTTCCTTGATAATCAAGGATAGTTTTACTTTAGTATTATATGTTTAACATAAACTAGATATTTTACCTATATTTAAAAATGGAATTCTGACTCTGAAGTACAAGCTTTACTTTGAGCCATTTTTAAATACATTCGCTCTGGCTGGTATGGCTCAGTGGACTGAGTGCAGACTGCAAACCAAAAGGTCACCAGTTTGAATGGGTTGTGGGCCAGGTCCCCAGCTGGGGACATGTGAGTGGCAACTAATCGATATATCTCTCACACATAGCTGTTTCTCTCCCTCTTTTTTCTGCCTTCCTAAAAATAAATAAAATCTTTTAAATTCAGTATGCAAAAGAATTAAGGATTTTACAATGCTAATGATTCCAAACTGTGTTTTAGCATATGAACCCAGAGGTGGGATCGTAATCTATTACACTTCTAGAACACAAGCAATCACTGCTTTTTCCTTATTTATATAATCCACTGCCTATTAATAACCAGTATGTATTTTACTGGCTTCTAAAAAATCACATACTGCCCTGGATGGTGTGGCTCAGCGGTTGAGTGCCAGCCTGCAAATAAAAGAGTCACCAGTTTGATTCCCAGTTGGGGCACATGCCTGGGTTGCGGGCCAGGTCCCCAGTAGGGGGTGTGTGAGAGGCAACCACACACTGATGTTTCTCTCCCTCCCTTTCCCTCTCTAAAAAATAAATAATAATCTTTTAAAAAATCACATACTGAATACATACATGACATTAATAGACTGCAAACTAACTGAGCAACAATATTTCTCTTTTTACTTGATTTTTTAAAAATTAGGATTTCTTTCCAAAAGAGACACTATGTTGAGTAGATGGCTACTACATTAGGTATTAAAACTGTATAGAAAACAGGTGCTTTGGGCTACCTGAATAATTAATACTGAAGTCAAAAAATCAAAATCTATTGCAGGACTCATTAAGTAGAAAATGGAAAAAAATTATCTCCAGGCACTTTAGTGAGTAAATAGTGATATGTTTGTTTACCATTGTTATGACTTATACAACAATCTGTGAACTACTTTTTAGTCTATTATTTAAAGAATTTCTAGATTTCAAATCATGTTTTTTTATAAGCAGCACTAATTGCTGACCTTTTCTTTCATTACAGGCAAGAGTGAAACAAATATTTGGTGCAAACACCTTAAACTGCCTTTTATTCATCGGTAATACCTGAGCAAAATGGCCCAGGTATTAAACTGTCCTTTATCTTTTGAATGAAAGATAAAATAAAGATCCAACCATCCTCCCTCCTTAGGGAGGTTAATTACAGTTAGCCAGGAAATTGTAAATTCCATGGAGAAGAAACAACATCTAAAAAGGTAGAGAGGCAAGAAATAACATGGTATCTTTACAGAACTACAGTGAATTCAATTACATCAAAAAATCCAGTGAGGCTAGATTAGAGAAAAAAGAGACTAGTGGCAGGCAAATCTGTAAGGGTATTAAAGTAGTCAAAGCAAACAGTGGTAGAGCCAGAACTAAGCAACAGCAGTGGGCAAAAATCAAACAACTAAATTGCACAGTCACTGAAATTGTTCCCTATAGAAATATGTATGTAATGTAGCATGAAAATTAAAAAATGTATTCCATAGCTACAACCTCTCAAGTAAGTCTGTCTGGGTTCACATCCTAGTGACACCACTGATGATGGAAACTTGAGAAAGTTCTTTCAATTTTCTGGGCCTTGGCGTTGCATATGCAAAAGTAGCTAGTAACAGAACCTAATGTCTACATTTACCTAATGGAATACTACTCGGCCATAAAAAAAGAAGAAAATTTTACTCTCTGCAATGGCACCTATGGACTTGGAGAACATTATGCTAAGTGAAATAAGTGTCAGAGAAGGACAAGTACTATACGATTTCACTCATACAAGGAATCTAATGAACAAACTGAACAAGCAAAATAGAGACAGACTCATAGAGAGCCGGCTGACAGCTTGGTGGGGTGGGGAAGGAATTGGGGAGGTGGAGTGATAGAGCAAGAAAGGGAAAAAAGGGGAGAAAAAACCTAATGTCAAATACTTTCTATGAAGGATTGAAGGATTAAATGAGGTAATGAATATAAAACAGTGCCTGAACAAGTGCTTAATAAATGTAATAGCAACAGTGTACTACTAGTTCTACAATTATTATTTCAGGTGCAGACAATGCTGACCCTCTGCAGATTTACATAGTTAACTAAGTCTTAAAGAAAAGTATTTATATTTACCAATCCAAAATTAGAGGATATCCTGACAAAGGGCATTTAAATGCAAGTTTTTAATGTTTTAAAAGACTCAAAATTACTTCTAGATACACCATTAACTTTCCACATGACCTTGAAAAGTTGAAAACATTTTGTTCCTCTGAATGTGTATATTATGAATAATAAGACAAGTCCCTTTCAACTAATAGAAATTGCACTTTATAGGCTGCCTTAAACCAAGACTATATGAACTAATAAATATTCAGTGTTTCCAGAAATCAAATCCCAAAACTTAGGGTTCATTCCTACTGCAAAATCAGTTAATAGACTGATTTAATGACTGTCACCTCTCATACTTACGTAACTTGTTAGGTTCACAAGTTACGTAATATGTTCACAACACAATTTTTGCCCTCTTGAGTTTTAGCCTAAGAAAGACTTTTATATATCACATACCACAAACACAATTTTATAAATACTATGTAACACCTTAACAACATTACATTTTATTTTTGTTGCTGGTTTTTTCCCATGCAAAGGTAAATATTAGCTGTAGCACAATATACTTTTCAAAAAACAGACTTAAAAACCAATTTTAGTTTTAGTTTTTGTATTTAGATTCACAAAGTAGAAAAATGTGGATAAGAAATTATATGAAGATCAAAGATCAGAAGTTGTTCCTTGTGGTAGAAGTAGGTCAAATACTTCAAATCCATAAAACACAAGAACTGTAAGAACCTCTTAAATCATTATGGAATCACATCACCAGAAAAAAATTATCTTTAATATTACTAACCAGTAGATTCATTTTTTGGTTCTCTTTCTTTGATTACTTAAACCCAGATAGGAAACAGTGGACTGGTCTTCCTCAGAACTATACACCAGAAGGTAAAGTCTTAAGTGAGAAATACACACAAGGAATTAAGACTATTCTCAATTTTTTATCTAGCTCATTACTCTCTACATAATATTATTATTCTTCAAACTTCTCCATAATATTCTTCACAATATTCTCAAAGAATTTATATAAGAATACTCTTAAGCCCATGAAAATGTTCATTTACAAAGTTGTAGAGTATTAATCACTAATGAGAACTGCAAACATATTTCTGTAGCTACATAGTTGAAAATGTTAATGAACACAACAGTAACATAAAATAGGAAGTCAAGCTCCTCTACCATTCAGAGGAGAGCAGAACAAGAAAATAAAAACAAAGAGAAAAAAGGGAATGAGAATAGTCCTACAAAAATCTGAAAAGGAAACAATCTGGTGGACTAGACAGAGAAAAAGTTGAAGATTTGTTCATTTATTCAACAAATAGTTAATGGGTACCCACTATATGCCAGAACCCATAGTAGGTGCTAAATATTAAAAGGTGGAAAAAAATTCCTTATCTGTTGCCCTCAGTGTAGGGAAGAGACATTTAAAAACTAACACATGATTGCCCTGGCTGGTGTGGGTCAGTGGATTGAGCGCCAGCCTGCAAATCAAAGGGTAAACAGTTTAATTTCCAGTCAGGGCACATGCCTGGGTTGCAGGCCAGATCCCCAGTTGGGGGGTGTGTGAGAGGCAACCACACATTGATGTTTTTCTCCCTCTCATTCTCTCTCCCTTCCCCTCTCTCTAAAAATAAAATTAATTTTAAAATCTTTTTAAAAATTAACACATGAATATATATAGATGCATAAATTATGATAAGTGGGTATAAAGGAAACCCATACTAGATGCTAAATATAAAAAGGTGAAAAAAAATCCCTTACCTGTTGCCCTCAGTCTAGGGAAGAGATATTTAAAAGCTAACACATGGCCCTGGCCAGGGTGGCTCACTGGATTGAACATAGGCCTTTGAACCAGAGGGTAACCGGTTCCATTCCCGGTCAGGGTACATGCCTGGGTTGAGGGCCAGGTCCCCAGTGTGGGGTGTGCAGGAGGCAACCACACATTGATGTTTCTCTTGCTCTCTTCCTCTCTCTCTAAAAATAAATAAATGAAATCTTTTTTTTAAAAAGCTAACACATGAATATATACAGATGTATAAATTATAAGTGGATATAAAGAAAAAGTAATGGATGTTATGAAACCCAAAAAACAACTCTTAACTATGAGAAAAGAGATGTTTAACAATTGAGTTGAATTGAATAGTGGGAGAGAAGGGGAAAGGTTGCTTGGGCAAATGAGACAGAACAGAGCATGCCAGGTTCTGGGAACTAAATTAAGACCACTGTGACTGAAGCATTGTAATTGAGCAAGAACAGAGGCTGATCAAGGTGAGACCAAATGATTGCTATATGAAAATGTGATTGAAGGGAGGGAAATGAACCAGAAATAGCAGTCAAGTGTATTTCTACAGCCAGCAAAGAGCTGATGGGAGCTTGGACCAGGTTAATAAGAATGGGAGAGTATTTTTCTTTCATGTAGAAGTGAAATTAAAAGACCTCTAAATAAAATAATTAAAATACTCTTCCATCTTGCTTCTCTACTGTGATATGAAGAATTGCTAAAATGGTCCCAGTCCCCCAAAGATGCCACACTCTAATCACCAAAATCTATAAAATGGGTTGTGTTATATTATATGGCAAGTTGATCTTAAGATGGAAAGATTATCGTGGTGGATATGATCTAGTCACATGAGCCCTTAAAAGCACAGAGCTTTCTCTGGTTAGGAGAAAGAGAAGCCAGAGCGATTTGAGGCATGAGAAGGACTTGGGATGTGCCATCCCTGGTTTAAAGATGGAGAAAGCCATGTGAGAATGAATGTGGGTGGCTTCTAAGAGTGAAAAGCGGTCCCTGCGTGATAGCCAGAAAAAAAACAAGGACCTCAAACATACAACAAGGATCTAGATTCTGTTAACCTAAGTGGGCTGGGAAGTGGAGTCTCTCCCTGATCCTCCAGATAAAAGACTTCAGCTTGGTATATACCTTGACATTGATCTTGACTTGAGACTTTAAGCAGAAAACCCAGCTGAGCATTCCTAGACTGCTAACCTACAGAACTGTAATAAATGAGTGTTGTTTTAATCCATTAAGTTTATGGTAACATGTTACACAGCAACAGAAAACTACCATCCCATTGCCCTGATAGGTGTGGCTCAGTTGGTTGGGTACTGTCCCGCAAAACAAAAGGTTGCTGGTTTGATTTCCAGTCAGGGCACATGCCTGAGTTGTAGGGTTCAGTCCCTGGTTAGGGCGCACACAAGAGACAACCAATCGATGTTTCTCTGTTATATCAATGTTTCTCTCCCTTTCTTTCTCCTTCCCTTCCCCTCTCTTCTAAAAATAAACAAAATCTATTTTAAAAAACTACTACCCCATAAACTATGTGAGGAGAAATTAATATTCAATAATCTAAATCAGGTTATTCTCTAGTCAGAGAAAGAAATCTGGGGGAAATAAATTCAGCTTGCTATTCCTCCACAGGCTAAATAAAGTTGTAGTTGGTGACTGAAGTGAGAATCCATTTAAATATGACTTTGAAATTAAATGTCAGATATGTGTTAGAGAATTAAAGTTTTTATTAAGTCTAAACCTGTGCCATTCAACATGGTAGCCACTGGCCCCATGTGGCTACTAAATATTTGAAATGTGATATTCCAAATTGATATAAGTATAAAATACACACAGAATTTTGAAAACTTGGTATAAAAAATGTAAAATACTCAAGAATACACTTGGATATATAATATTTGGATACAATGAGTGAAAAAATAGGTTATTAAAACTAAATTCACCTGTCTTCAATTTTTAAAATCTGGTTAATAGACAATTTTAAATTATATATGTGGCTCAAATATATTCCCATAGACAGCACTGGTCTAGACTTTCAGACAAGTGTCCTCTTCCAAAATACCCTAAATCAAGATCACAATCAGCTATAAGCATTCTCTTTCCAACATAGTCAAGTGAAATTAATAGCACACTGCTGTGTAAAAACACAAGACAAGTGGTATGGCAGTTTTAAGATTAGTGAAAACATGGAGAGAACACATCTTTCATACAGTGCTATTGGGCAAAGTAACAGGTGATATATAATAAAGTACAAGTATATATAACTTCAATCTGACAATTCCACTTCCAGGTACATAACCAAGAAATCTACAAATATATACACAAACATATCCAAACTATACAATTATTTGCAGGGCAGAGGCAGACAGCTATCAACAAAAGTTCGATGTTCTATTTTCCATAGTGTAGACTAAGTGCCAGGAGAGCAACTACATTTCCTAGTTCAACTTGCTAGGAAATGTGGGCCGTAGGTGGTGCCACATGACTTGAATTCTGGTCAACGGACAGTGAACAGAAAGTGGATCTTTCTGTTTAGAGAGTAAACTAGTAAAACCTTATTAGAGAAGATTTTAAAACTATATATTAAAAGTCTCAGAGTTGAGACTGATCTCTCTCCACTATTGCAAAGCCCCCACTGCACTGGTCCCTCTTGAATAAAGTCTTACAATCTTTTTTTGTACCACTTCTAAGGAAAGCCCCTAAAAACCTCCCACATCATTCTCCATTCTTATGTTGGCTGGCTGGACGTTGATACCTAAAGCAACCTTGGAAACCACAGGCCTCTCATCTGAGAGGCCCTCAATTAGCCTGGGTTCCTTCCTTAATCACTCTATAAAAACAGCCTCCTCTTCTCCATCAAAGGTATTCTGTGATTTTAAAAAAAAAAAAAAAAAAAAAAGGTACTCTGTGAGCAAGAAATAAATTAAAATTACGCTAAGCTTTTGAGATTTCAGGACTTACCCATTAGAGCAGTTAGTATTAACTAATATAATATAGTGTACAATATGCAGAAATTAGAAACAACCCAAAATATCCATCAAGAGATTAGATAATAGTACAACTTTACAATAAAATGCTATATAGTAGCTAAAAATGAAAAAAACTAGATATATTATATATCAAAAAATGAATAATTTTTTTTAAAGAATGTTTCTTTTTAAGATTTACAGAGAGGGGAGAAAAGTGAGAAAGAGAAGGAGAGAAACATCAATGTGTAAGAGATACGCCAATTGGTTGCCTCTCACATGCCCCTGGCTGGGGACCTGGCCCACAACCCAGGTATGTGCCCTGACTGGGAATTGAACTGGCAACCTTTCAGTTCGCAGGCTGGCAGCACTCAATCCACTGAGCTAGCCAAACCAGCCAGGGCTGACTAAATCTTTTTTAAAAAGTTAGTCTCAAGATAGCTAGTTATGGGGGGGAGCTGAGGGGAAACTCAGCTCACCATATACTTAACCATACAAATTCACGTGTAGTAAAAATATAAGAATATAGACCAGAAGGATATTCTTAAAATTTTCAGATTACCTCTGGAAAAGAAAGAAAAAGGAATGGGTTCAGAAAAAAAAGTGACAATAAAGTCTTTAATTCCATATGAAATTGTTAGTTCCTACAAATTATCTAGGTTATGATAATTTGTTGAAACTGTATGGTGAGTATACGAATTTTTTGCTTTACTATTCTCCATTATTTTCTTTTTTAAGTATTTTTATTGATTATGCTATTACATTTTACTCAATTTTTCCCTTTATCCCCCCTCCACCCTGCCTCTGCAACCCTTTAGCATCCCCCCTTAGTTCATGTCCATGAGTTGTACATACAAGTTCTTTGAGTCCTCTGTTTCCTATACCATTTTTTCTCTCTCACCGTCTATTTTATGCCTACTAATTATGCTTTTTCTTCCCTATCCCTTGCCCCCATTCCTCCCTTCCCCCTCCCCACTGAAATCCCTATGATGTTCATTTCTCTGATTCTGTTCCTGTTCTAGTTGTTTGCTTACTTTTTGTTTTCATTTTCTTTTATTTTAGGTTCATTTGCTGATCATTGTATGTTGTCATTTTCTCATTGATATTTTTTATCTTATTTTTCTTAGATAAGTCCCTTTAACATTTCATATAATAATGGCTTAGTGATGATTAACTCCTTTAACTTGACCTTATTTTGGAAGCGCTTTATCTGCCCTTCCATTCTAAGCTTTGCTGGATAGAGTGATCTTAAATGTAGGTCCTTGCTTTTCATGACTTGGAATACTTCTTTCCAGCCCCTTCTTGCCTGCAAGGTTTCTTTGAAGAAATCAGCTGATAGCCTCATGGGAACTCCTTTGCAGGTAACGTCTCCTTTTCTCTTGCTGCTTTTAAGATTCTCTCCTTATCTTTAATCCTGGGTAGCTTAATGATGATGTGCCTTGGTGTGTTCCTCCTTGGGTCCAACTTCTTTGGGACTTCTGGGCTTCCTGGACTTCCTGGAAGTCTATTTCCTTTGCCAGATTGGGGAAGTTTTCCTTCATTATTTGTTCAAATAAGTTTTCAATTTCTTGCTCTTGTTCTCCTTCTGGCACCCCTATAATTCAGATATTGGAACGTTTCAGACTGTCCCAGAGGTTTGTAAGTCTCTCTTCCCTTTTTTGTGTTCTGGTTTCTTCATTCTGTTCTGGTTAGATGTTTATTTCTTTCCTTTTATTCCAAATTGTTGCTTTGCGAGCTGGTTTCCTTCCTGTCACTGTTGGTTCCCTGAATATTCTACTTTATTTCATTTTGGGTATCTTTCATTGGTTTCATTTTTTTTACCAATTTCAATCAGATCTGTGAGCATTTTGATTACCAGGGCTTTAAATTTTCTATCAGATAGGTTGGCTATCTCCTCATCCCTTGGTTCTCTTTCTGAAGTTTTGCTCTGTTCTTTCATTTAGGCCATATTTCTTTGTCTTGTCTCTTTCATTTGGGCCATATTGCTTTGTCTTGGCGCAGGTGATAGGTTTTAAGGGGGCGGGCCCCAGATATTCACCGGGCAGGGCAGCCCTCCTTGCTATGCTGCTGTGCTGCCTGCAGGGGGGGCGGGGCAGAGAGGGAACAATGCAGCTCGCCTGCTCATCTCTAGTGCACTTTACAGTGGCCTCTTATGTGAGACTGTGAGTTTCTCCCACTGTGGCAACCCCACTGTACTCCATAGTCAGCTCTGAGTCTCAGTTTCACCTTCGGCCAGCCCCGCCCACATGGTCTGCTGCCTCGCCTCGGTTTTTCTGAGTTGCTGGGCCTACACAGTCCACTGTCTTACAATCTGGTTGTTCTGGTTGATTTTTTTTCTTTAATTCCTTGGCTGTCGGAGTTTCATGCAGTTTGATTTTCTGGTACTTCTGGTTGTCTATTGATTTTAGATTGGTTGTTATCCTCCTATTGATTGTATGAGAAAGCAAAGGGTTTCTACCCATGCCTCCTTCTCAGCTGGAACTCTCCCATTATTTTCTAAGTGTTTAAATTATTCTATAATACCAATCATCTCTTTTTTATTTATCTATTTTTTATTTATTGACTTGAGAGAGACACTGACTTGTTGTTGTTCTTATTTATGCCCTCATTGGCTGATTCTTGTATGTGTCCTGACAGGATCAAACCCAAACCCTTAGTATATGGGGATGTTTTCATATCCACTTAAAGGGTAAACTAGTAAAACCTTATTAGAGGACATTTTAAAACTATGTATCAAAAGTCTCGGAGTTGAGCCTGATCTCTCTCCACTCCTGCAAAGCCCCCCACTGCAGTGGTCCCTCCTGAATAAAGTCTTTCTTACAATCTTTTTTTAAAAAGTCTTAAATAGGTCAGTATCTTTTAACATGGTCCCGACACAAGATATATACTCTACAAAAAATCAAAAGTATGTTCAAAGGATGGCCATCACAATAGTCTTAGAATAAAAAAAATTGGTGACGCCTAAAATGTCCAACAGCATTGTGATTAAATTACTGAGTATTCATTTAAAAAATTGCATGGAGGCTCCCTGCTCCTCCTGTTTGACACACAGCTATGTCTTCCTGTGCAGTGCCAGCCTCAACCCTGAGACACGACAGTGAAGGTTGGAATGAACAGATTTGGCCATACTGGGCACCTGGTCACCAGGCTACTTTGTACTCTGGCAAAGTGGATGTCGTCACCATCAGTGATCCTCTCACTGACCTCAACCACATGAGGTCTACATGTTCCAGTATGGTTCTACTCATGGCAAACTCAAAGGCACAGTCAAGGCTGAGAACAGGAAGCGTGTCATCAATGGAAAGTCCATCTCCATCTTCCAGGAGCAGATCCTGCCAACATCAAATGGGGTGATGGAGTGCTGAATATGTTGTGGAGTCCACTGGTGTCTTCACCACCATGGAGAAGGCTGGGGCTCACTTGAAGGGTGGAGCCAAAAGGGTCATCACCTCTGCCCCTTCTGCAGATGCCCCCATGTTTGTGATGGGTGTGAACCATGACAAGTATGACAACTCCATGAAGACAGTCAGCAATGCCTCTTGCACCACCAATTGCTTGGCCTCCTTAACCAAGGTCATCCATGACAGCTTTGGCATCGATGGAGGGACTCAACAGTCCATGCCATCACTGCCACCCATAAGACTGTGGGTGGCCCCTCTGTCAAGCTGTAGCATGATAGCCAAGGGGTCACCCAGAACATCATCCCTGAGCTAAATGGGAAGCTCACTGGCATGGCCTTCTGTGTCTTCACCCCCAATGTGTCAGTTGTGGATCTAACCTGCCACGTGGAGAAAGCTACCAAATACAATGATATCAAGAAGGTAGTGAAGCAGGTATCACAGGGCCCCTCATGGGCATCCTGGGCTATACTGAGGATCAAGTTGTCTCTGGCAACTTTAACAGTGACACCCAGTCCTCCACCTTCAATGCCAGGGCTGGCATTGCCCCCAATGACCACTTTGTCAAGCTCATTTCTTGGTATGACAATGAATTTGGCTACAGCAACAGGGTGGTGAACCTTATGGTCCACATGGCCTCCAAGGAGTAAGAGCCCCCTGGACCATCAGCCCCAGTGACAGGAAGAGAGACCCTCAACTGCTGGGGTGGTCCTTGCCCCAAATCAATCCCCCAACACACTGAGAATCTCCTGATCTCCAGTTTCCATCCTAGACCCCCTGAAGAGAGAAGAGGCTTAGGGAGCCTTGCTTTGTCACGCACCATCAATAAAGTTCACTATAGCCAACCAAAACAAGAAAAATTGCATGGAATATAATGGGAGGTCAAGTGTGATGTGTGGGGGTAGATGAAAATAAGATTTGCCATAAATTGATCAAACTGGGTGATAAGTACACTATTTTATTTTATACTTTAAATTTTCTAATAGAGCCCTGGCTGGCGTGGCTCAGTGGATTGAGTGCCGGCCTGCAAACCAAGGGGTCACTTGTTCGATTCCCAATCGGGGCACATGCCTGAGTTACGGGAGAGGTTCCCAGTTGAGGGTGCACAGGAGGTGACCACACATTGATGTTTCTCTTCCACCTTCTCCCTCCCTTCCCTTCTCTCTAAAAATAAATAAAATATTTAAAAAATAATAAAACAAATTTTCTAAGTTTTAAAATGTGAGAATATAAAAATTTACTACATTTTTAAAAGTTTAAGATAGTAAGAACAGTATCTTTTTTAATCTTTTAGTTCATTCATTGGAACAGCAATTTTTTTTTAAATTATTTTATTGTTCAATTACCGTTGTTCACATTTACCCCCCACCACTCCCTCCCCACCCCAGCCATCTCTGCCTCCCTCCCCTGCTTCCACCCCTCCTTGGTTTTGTCCATGTGTCCTTTATACTTGTTCCTGAAAACCTTCCCCTCATTATCCCCTCCCACCCCCTCTCTGGTTACTGTCAGATTATTCTTTATTTCAATGTCTGTGGTTATATTTCACTTGTTTGTTTTGTTGATTAGGTTCCACTTAAAGGTGAGATCATATGGTATTTGTCTTTCATTACCTGGCTATTTCACTTAGCATAATGCTCTTCAGTTCCATCCATGCTTTCACAAAAAGTAGGCGCTCCTTCTTTGTCTCTGCTGCATAGTACTCCATTGTGTAAATGTACCATAGTTGTTTGATCCACTCATTTACTGAGGCACTTAGGTTGCTTCCAGCACTTAGCTATTGTAAATTGTGCTGCTATGAACATTGGGGTGCATAGGTTCTTTTGAATTGGTGTTTCAGGGTTCTTAGGATATAATCCCACCAGTGGAATTGCCAGGTCAAAAGGCAATTCCATTTTTAGTTTCTGAGGAAATTCCATACTATTTCCCACAGTGGCTGCACCAGTCTGCATTCCACCAACAGTGCACTAGGGTTCCCTTTTCCCCACATCCTCTCTAACACTTGTTGTTTGTTGATTTGTTTATGATGGCCATTCTCACCAATGTGTAGCAGTATCTCATTATGGTATTAATTTGCGTCTCTCTGATGGCTAGTGATGCTCAACATCTTTTCATGTCTCTGGGCCCTCTGTACGTCCTCCTTGGAAGTGTCTGTTCAAGTCTTTCACCCATTGTTCAATCAGGTTGTTTGTCTTCCTGGAGGGGAGTCGTGTGAGTTCTTTATATATTCTGGAGATCAAACCCTTGTCCAAGGTAGCACTGGCAAATATGTTTTCCCATATAGTTGGTTCTCTTTTCATTTTAATGCTGTTTTCATTAGCCATGCAGAAGCTTTTTAATTTGATGAGGTCCCATTTGTTTATTCTTTCCTTTATATCTCTTGTTCTAGGGGACATATCGGTGAAAATATTGCTGCATGGAACGTCTGAGAATTTCCTATGTTTTCCTCTAGGACTTTTATGGTGTCATGACTATATTTAAGTCTTTTATCCACCTTAAATTTATGTTTGTGTATGGTGTAAGCTGGTGATCGAGTTTCATTTTTTTGCATATATTTGTTCAGATCTCCCAACACCATTTGTTGAAGAGGCTATTTTTACTCCATTTTATGGTTCTGCCCCCTTTGTTGAATGTTAATTGACCATAGAGACTTGGGTTTATTTCTGGTCTCTCTACTATGTTCCATTGGTCTGTGTGTCTGGAACAGCAAATATTTATTGTGTTGTATATGTGCTTATCATTATTGGCCTAGGCATGTGATGGCAAACATGTAGCTAATAATCTAATGCAACTGACTCCAAACACTTGCTTCAAGCACTCTATCAATAGAGAGTACATAAATATACACCCAGGCATACACACACTACTCTCACCAGTAATATATTTCAGTAAATCTACTTAGTAATCCACTTTTGCTGATTTCTCATCAGATATTACATCATCTTTTTTTTAAAAAAGCTAAGGTAACTAAGGATGGGAGAAGTAAGTAAGTAGAGGCTTAGTTTTGTTGTCCCTTATGCTTGCTTGCATTATAAATATGTTCAAGCCAAGATTTCTTTGCAGGAATTTTTAAAGTCATTTGTCCATTTTATGAGGGTTAATTTTGTTAAAGCCAGGCAATATAACCAATAAATCCATTTAATCATTGCAGGTAAACTGCAATACTTAATGTTCTGAAAATTGGAGTGAGGGTACCACTGTTAACTCTATGCTGTGAAACTTGCATTTTGTTTCACAAAAAGGATACCTCATTTATTGTGCTTAACATGAAATCAGTTGTCAGAGAAAACAAACTGCCAATCTCAATCAATATATAAAATATTAATAGTACTTAATTTCATATTTTTATGCAAGTAAATAGATATTTTCTTAATATTTTCTTCCTTCACCTCAACAGATTATTTTGGGTACACCTCACACTGAAGTCTATTGCTCTAGTAAAAGATACATAAATATTGTTGGCAAAAAAATAAGAGAAATAAGCATTGGGTATTCTGGAGGGGCACATGGAAAAGACACCTAACTCATGATCAGTATGGGGATGGTGAACAACAAAAGTGATATTAAACAGGGACCTAAAGAATGGATAAGAGATTGGACTGGATGGGTTAAGGGTGGCAGAGCATGGTATGTAGAGCAAAAGAGTATGTTACGAGCAAAGGCACAACAGTAAGAGTAAACAAAGCACATTCAAATTAATATATTATTACTCTAAAATAACTGAAGTATATTTCTAGAGGTGTAGAGGTGAGATGGTATGGATGGACAGTGAACCAGAGATGAGGATGATGATAAAGCCTTCTTTGAATTTTACCTGGAGGGCAGTGGGGAGATAGGTGAAGAAGGTGTATAGGATTTGGCCTTGCCCCCAAAAAGGTCTGGCCTTTGTCCCTGGTTCCAGACAGGTAACCTCTAACCCCCAGGAAGTAATAGGAGCATCTTTGTTATTCATGGTGGGGCCCCCTGGGTCATATGGTGTCTCACTTGAGAGGAAGTGTGCAAACTGAAAACTAAGTTCAACTATGTGGGTACTCACTCAAGTCACAATGAAAACTCTGGATACTGAAGCTCAGGTGAGCTGCTTTGGCTGGCAATGCTATACCACTGATTCTCAGACGGTAACTCGTCCCGTAAGTACAATGGAAGCTTTGCATTTGAAACCTCATAGATTGCATCCCATGTATCTCTTCCTTAGGCTAGTTCTAATTTGTATATTTTCCCTATATGACTCTTATCTATTAGTATAACTGCATAACTGCTTTCAGTGACTTCTGAGTCTTTCTAGTGAATTACCAAAACTGCAGGTGGTTTTAAGAAACCCCTAAATTCTTGGATGGCGTCAGAAGTGAGGGTGGTCATGTATAGACTCTTACCTCTAACTTTGTAGTAAGACCCTAACCCCTTGGAGTTGAAGTCAGAAGTCTTGGGAAGACTTGGCTGTCTGAAAGACTGTGCCTTTGACTTTGCAATTTGGCTAACTTCAGGTAAACAGTAAAAATGTTTAAGCTGTAGGTGACAATTAGACAAGGTACATAATCTAGATTCTAGAAGGATCACATTGGCTATACTAGGGAGACTATGTCGTAGAAGAGTAAGACTAGCAAGAGATGAAAATGGCAGTGGGAATGGAGAGGGACACATTTATGAGATTTACAATGCAAAATTAACTGAATGTGAGGAGTGACAGGAGTAGAAATCAGGAATGGACCCACCAGAAAGAGAACCAGGTATTAGTTTTGTTTGTTTGGGAGGAGATGGAGGGAGTTGGAGGACTGAACTCAATTTTGGACAGTTTAGCCCTGGCTGGTGTGGCTCAGGGGGTTGAACAATGGCCTCTGAACCAAAAGGTCACAAATTTGATTCCTGGTCAGGGCATATGCCCAGGTGGCTGGCCAGATCCCCAGTTGGGGACACATGAGAGGCAACTGATGGATGTGAACAGATCAATGTATCTCTCACACATCATTGTTCCTCTGCCTCTTTCTTTCACCTTTCTCCTCTCTCTAAAAATAAATATATAAAATCTTTTAAAATTTTATTTTGGAGAGTTTAATTTGAGAACCATTTTAGACACCTAGGTAGAGTTGTTCCATTAGCTGTCAAAACAGGGATTCTTTAGAATCAGGAGCCATTAGCATAACTACAATTACCAAAGTTAAAGGACAGACTGATATTGACTACAGACAAGTCAACCAGACTTGAATGGTCAAGGACCAAACACCAATATTAAAGGAATAGGCAGTGTATCAAAAACTCAGAGGGTAAGTAGCAGCCTGAGAGGTAAGAGAAAAACCTGAAAAGTACAGTTAACATTGAATGGTTGGTATTTACTTTCTTCTTTTTTGCTAATGTCATTTTCTCCACTTCTTATTATGAACATTATATGAAAAAAGATGTAGTTTTAAATGAATATTATAACTTGCATCCATGTATTTTTCAATTTATATATATGTAAGTGAGATGAAGTTTAGTGGTTTCCTGACCTATCTCAAAGTCATTAATGATTCACATAGCTCAAATATCTGAATTATTAGTGTCTCTAATCAATGATTTTCTTTCCCAAGCCTTTTTTAAAGCACCCACCCTCATTACTACTGTAAACCATCTGGAACTATTTAACTTTGCCAGGCTGTTGGGATCTCTCTCTCCCGCTTGAGAAACCCAACCCAGACAAATGCATAACTGAGGAAACGCTTGCTCTAAAAATGTAATGACACATAGCACAAGTAACAACTTGAGAGTATTTGTTTCTTTAGGATTAAAATAAATAAAATTTATCCTCAGTACAGTTCAGAGATATAAAATACACAGTACTGACCCATGTAATAATCTATACAAGTAGCCTCAACATTCACATCTGGTATAAGACGAGTTATAAAATTTTTAGTAGCAAATTATTTTAAAGATATAACATATTTCACCACCTCCTTGTCAAGGAGATTTGCTCCCTGATCTGAGAAATCCTAATATTACATCATTAGAATATATTTATTTTCATTCAAAATGTTAAATGTCGTTATCTAACACAGGAAAATCTAAGTGCATATTTCCCATTTTGAAAACTAAACCAAAAACTGTATCCCAAATACTTCTCTAAAAAACTCTTTAAACTTAATTATAATTATATTTTGTCAGTTTAAACATTGATCCTTTACTTATCTAAGTAATTGCTTATCTCAATCTACTCCTGAACTTTGAGTTTACCAAAATGAAGAATGATAAATGTATCTGCTGTTCTTATTCTAAACTTCTTTTGAGAAGCAAAATGTTAAAAAAAAATTTACTATATTCCTTTGAAAGTAAATTTGCAACCAGTGTATTCATAAAACACTATTGAGAAGATAAGCACCTTTATTTTTCCTTCAGAGAACCTCAGTCCATTCAGTGGTTACATATTGTGCATTTCTAAAATATTGACAGAAAAAACACACTAGATTTATGAAACTGGCATTACACATAGTGTTAATTTCTTCTTACATTAATCCCAACTATCAACTTGGTGAATACATAGTTCAGGTAACTTCTTTTAAGAACTTTAGCACCACTTGACAAGCAGGACAGTTTTTAAAGAATATTAAGAATTCCCCCAAATAAACAGAGTGGGTAGGTAGTTGAGAAAATTTTTTGAAAAACGATCCTCACCTTCCCCAAATAAGCAATTCCAACATATTCCTATTCAGAGTTATTGTAAAGTATTTCTTAGGAAATTTGAGAACCAAACATTTCAATATGTCAGGGAGAGTTTTGAGGTTCACAAATTATATTGAGAAATGTTGGAATTATTTCTGCATCTGGATCCATAGTTTTCTTATCTGTAAAATAAAGTGTTTGAGTAGAAAATTATCTATTCCTACAATGTCTTCCAGTACTGATTCTTGTAACTAAGTGATATGATTTCCCTTTATAAATAAAAACTAAAAGTGTTAAAAGTGTATTTTTTTTAAACTTTGAGGGGTTTTTGTTTTGGGTTTATCTGTTAAGAATCCTTGAAGTTTACATAAACAAGCCAGCCATTTTATATATGAGTAAGAACAGGCTAATAGCCTTTGTAGAAAACACAGTATAAATAATGAAATCTCTGATTTAAAGTGAAATAATATTTTCCAACTTTACTTTCACTAATTTTACTTCAAATCCAAACTTTATTCTCAATTACATAGCCATTTCATCATTTGAATACTTTTCCTACTTTATACATGTATCAAAATTAATCTTGCTGCCCTTTGACATGGAAAAACATCTACTTGCCATCCCCTTTTACATACAGTTCATTCTTTTATAACCTTGAATGACAAATGTTTATGGTTGTTCTGAACTAATGACTCCCTTTTTAATGGACCTTCTCTAATGTTTAAATACGCCTTTTCATTCTATAACAGCATTGGTAAAGGTAAGGACTGTCAAAATAGAATTAGTCTGATGCTGAGATAAATTCTTCCACTTTAGGAAACATTTTAATTTTGTTTTGCAGTAAAAAGTTTTAAGTGTCTTTAAATAGTATTAAAAATGACATTTCATAAGCCCTTTTCAATTATAGTTTATAATCACTAGGAAGACTTTAAAATGTCAATACTGTTTGTCTCTGGGTAGTGGTACTACACGCCATTTTTTTTCCACTGCCCAAAAAGCATTATTACTACTTTGGTAATCGATTATTTCAAAATTAAATTTTAAATAAAGTGTGAAGCATCAACACATTTCACTTCTTCAGCGGGTATGTTAAATGCTTTTGCCCTATTGATAAACTTCTGATTTAACAGGGAAAGTATTTGATCAGGTGTCTGTCAGGTTGGATGAAGAGAAAACATTTACTTTCCTGGCCATTCTCTTAACTTAAGCTTTTAAGGATATCCAGAAAGTGAGTTTGAATTTAATTGCAGTGACTCTTGCATCAATAAACTTTTGGGTGGCCAGCATAACAACTGTCAGCAAAAGGGCAAAAGACTGACAGGTTTACCAATGTTTCCAGAAATTTGTTAGTGTTCTCTTCTGTCATTATTTCAGAACAATTCCATTTAAAAAGTGATGCAATTGTAAACCGTTTCTATTTCAAGTCCATAAAAACCAGAACTGGGATGAAAGGCGAAGCCTTGACCTTTCTATTTTCGACTTTCATCTGTGTGGCTAAGCCATCTGCTTTCTCTCCCCTACCCCATCTACTTAATGGACTGAAAATACTGCACCTAATTGCAATTTTATAAAACCGGCCTCACTTTTCTACTTTAACGAATTAGGGCTTGATTTTCAGGGGTCTTGCGCCTGAAGGCTCGCTTGTAAAATTTTGCTTACCCCTACCTCCCATTTCCTTCCCATCTCCCTCAATTATGAGTTATCATATATCTTTAAAATCGGATATTAGGCTCCCGTGTATTAAAGCCGCCTAAAGAGCTCTTCACTTTGAGCACTGAGCGCCCGACGGAAAAATCGACTCCAGTCTCTCCTCCTGTGGCTATGGGGCCGGTATCATCACTGTGGTTGCGGTTACACAGGATTCACCTCTCAGGTCAGCCTAGAACCGGATCGCGCGTCTCCGCCGCCAAACAACAAGCACTCAAACCGGGGTGGGGGGGAAAGACCCCGGCAGGAGGAAAGCTCCGGGAAGATGGGAGCTGGGAACAAGAAAGAGCTCTGAAAAC
Source organism: Anoura caudifer (assembly GCA_004027475.1). NCBI lineage: Eukaryota > Metazoa > Chordata > Mammalia > Chiroptera > Phyllostomidae > Anoura > Anoura caudifer. Next base: position 357,887 of record PVKU01000809.1, on the reverse strand, counting down.
TGGAAGGAAGGACCTTCCGAGGCACGGAGGGTAAAAGGTTTGTGAACTGGAGAAAGAAGTGGGCGACAGAGGTGAAAGGGAAGAAGGGGCTCGGCCCGGCGGGAGGGAGTGGGGGCCCGGGGAGTGGCTCCCGGCCGGGCAGGAGGCGCGGGGGCCGAGGCCGGCGTGGGCAGCTCGCCGCCGACCGCCGGAGTCTGAGCCAGCGGGGGCGCTTTCAGCGGCGCCAGGCGCCGGTGTGGGGGGGTGGAGAGCGGAGAAAAGAGCAGTTTGAGGGGCCGACGCAGCAGGGACAGCGGGCCCACCCCCAGCCGAACCCCACTACTTAACTATTTGTAGAGCTGCTGCAGGCACAGGTCCAGGCTCTCGCCCTCCACCTCCTCCCGGGTGATGCGTTCCGACAGCGGCCGCGGGAGCGGGGGCAGCGGCGGCAACTGGGGCTGCGGCGGCGGCACGGCCGACTGCCCCGGGGCTGCCTCAGCCTCGTCCTCCTCGCCCTCCGCCGCCGCCGCCGCCGCCGCCTCCTCCTCCACAGCCTCCTCCTCGGGCTCGGGGTCTTGGTCCTGCTCTTGCTCCTCCGTCGCGGCTACCGTGGCCGCCTCCTCCTCCCCAGGCTCTTCGACCGAAGAAGCCTCGGCTGCCTCAGCCGCTATCAGCTCGGGCTCAGGCTCGGACTCGGGTTCGGGTTCGGGTTCGGGTTCCGGCTCCGGCTCCGGCTCCGGCTCGCCACCGCCGCAGGGTCCGCGAAACTCGCCCAGAAATAGCTCCAGGAAGCGCCGGTAAGTTTTCTCCTCGGGGATGCAGCCGGCCATCGCTGCTCCAGCCCCGGGGCCCGACTGGGAAGTGGCAAGGGGGAAGCCCAGGAAGGGGAGGGGGCTACTCTCGAGCCTCGGGCTCCCACGAGGGCGGTAAACCACCGCACCACCACGAACGATCAGCACTAGGTTGCCTGGAGAGGGCTCCTGCAGACGTGCGCGCCGCCGAGTGCGGACGTGCGCGGCCCGGGGGCGGGGGCGGAGCGCGCCTCCTGGGATCTGGAGGGAAAGTTGGTGGCGGGAGCGCGCTCAGGGTCCAGCGGAGGCCCACCCTCTAGCCCTACAGAAAGCTCAGAAAGCTCAGCCGATGCTGCCTAGAGACTGTCGCCATGGTAACCAGCTCCAATTAAGAATTTCAGGGTCCCTCCCGTCGAATTCCCGGAGTCGAAAGGACACTTGAGTCGCCAGCTCACCACCTCTGAATGTCTTTATTGTACGGATACCCTAGCTTCAAGTGGATAAGGTGAACTAAGACAATTCCAAGTCTAAAATGTTGGTTCCTACTTTGATTGGATCTATCTCAGTTCTCTTTATCTGTTTCTGCCTTGCCTTAGCGTCTTTATCTGTTGAAAGATGCTATAGTGTTGCACCATCTTTTTGTTGATGACATTCCTTTAATAAGTATTTTGGGGCAGTGGAGGGCATCAAACACATACCAAATGGTAGGTCCCTTTGCATACTTTTTCTCATTTCAGTCTGTGAAAAAAGTGGTCTTGACCTCATTTATCAAAAAGAGGAAAGCAGGGTTAAGTACTCACTTCGAGGTGTCAAAGCTACTAGCCATGACATTGGAATAAGAATCCAGGTTGTCAGACTCCAAAGCCTTCTAGACTTTTTTCCCCTTGTCCTCTTTTCTGAAGATTCAACAGTGCAATATATCTATGAAGCCTTACTTTTATAGGGCTTTATAGTTCACAAGTTATTTTTCATCCCTGTAATCCTTACAATAGCGCCTCAAGGTAGAAGACATTGCCATTATGATTCCATTTTAGAGATGAGGAAACTGAGCCTTAAAGACATTGTGACTTTGCTCAAGGTCACACACAGTGATACAACAAGGAGCAAATCCTGATCTTTTCACTGCAAAGCCATTAGCATTCTAGCACAACCCTCTTTAGTCTCTGCATAATACACATTATACTTTATCACATATGTATTTTTTCTACATTTTGTTTGCTCTTCTTTCTCATCTCCCCAGTCTCTTTTCTTTCTTAGATTGAAACTGAAACTTCAAATGATTCTAATTTTCTTACCAAACTACACACAAACCTATTATTTTCAAGCCTTTTATACAGCTGTATAGATGATAGCATCCTTATTGCACACTGCCTTGTCCATATAACATATAATTCGCAACAATATAGTGACTCTTTTTCTTTGAAAAACATGTTCACCTCCATATCAAAAATAAAAAAGAAAAACATGTTCACAAATTATCCACCCATCCTCTCCATTTATTGTTTCTGGGTTTCAGTTGGATTTAAGGTCTGAAATACTATTTATAGTCCGTTATTAATGGCAGAAGAAGGAGTCTCCCTTGCCAACTGATTTGTATAATACTGTATTCTAAATCCCTGACCTGATACTGTTATTTTAAGATTAAGTGGGTTGAGCTCACTAATGTACATTATGGCATCATGTAAAATAAACATCCATTCTCTCCCCCAGTTTGAGATTAAATAATACGTGATAGAAACTTTATAGTGAGTAATGCATGAGTCCTCTATAACTATTTATTTTTGTCTCAAAGGTAAATGGAAAGATCCAATAAATAAGTCTGTTTCCAGACAAGCTAAATGTATTTATACATGTTTTGTTTAAAATATCCACTAGTGTAGAGCAACTTCTCTGAGATGCCAAGGAAGTCTTTAAACTCCCCATTTGTGATTGCTTTCAATCCACCTGTTCATTTCCATTTCAGAATGTCTAGAAAACACTGACAAAACTTCTAAGACTGCAAACTTATCCCTGGCCAGTGTGGCTCAGTGGGTGGGGCATCATCCCACAAACCAAAAGGTCTCTGGTTCAATTCCAGATCAGAGCACATGCCTGGGTTGTGGGCCAGGTCCTCAGTTGGGAGCAACCAACTGATACTCCCCTCCTTCTCTCCCACCCTTCCCCTGTCTCTAAAAATAAATAAAATCTTTTTTAAAAAGACTAAAAACTTAAATGTCCACAATTTTATATTGCAACAACTATTCAGCATCTCAGGATTTGATTTGATGACATTTAGTTCAAGAGTACATAGCTTTCAACTTAACAATTCACCTCAAACTACACCTTCCTACTTTGTAATGTGATTTGCCTTCCTCATCAAGGTGACATTTGTGACATTAATTTATGACTCAACCCACATATTAAAGGGAAGTGTTATATGTTGGGAAAATATTACTACTAAGAATAAAAGAAAAAGCCCACACCTCTATATTACAATAAATGGGAGGTGTGTTTGCTTATATTAATAAAGATATTACTTCACAAAAGATCCACCCTAGTGCATCCATTTGACAGAGTAGCTTTGCCAGAAAAAAGGGTGCTGACAGCAGTGCTGGGATCTCAGAGCAGCTGTGTAGGATGATTTTCCCATTGTCAAGAAGTCTTTTTAGTCATTATTTTGCACTGCTCTATTTTTCAGTTCCTCTCCTCTCACACTTCCCTCATTCCCTTTCTGACTATCTATTAAAAAATACTGAACTATGAAGAGCATATGTTATCAAGGATATTTAAATTTTTTGAGATTGTTTTCTCATAAGAATTGTTCTTTCTCTAACTTGTAGCTCTTTAAAGGAAATGAACAACGTCCTTTCATGTATATTTATGGTAATGATGATATTTGTAAGTTCCAAAAGAATAATGTTTAACAGTTTCTTATCATATGACCCAGGAATTCCTCTCCTAGATATTTACCCACAAGAAATGAAAACATGCCCACCAAACATATACACACTACAAAAATACTTGTACATAATGTTCGTAATAGTTTTGTTCATAATAGCTCAAACTTAGAAATAATCCAGATGTCCATCAGTAGGTGAATGGATAAACAAATCGTGGTATATTCATACAATGGAATACAGCTTAGCAAGTTTTAAAAATGAACTAATGATAAACCCAACAACATGGATGAACCTCAACAACATGCTGAGAAAAAAAAAAATCCAGGCACAAAAGAATACATATATACTCTATGATTCCAATTACATGAAAAGCTAGTACAGGCGAAAAACAGTGGCAAAAAGCAGATTAGTGGTTGACTGGGACTGAGGTGTGATGGAGGATACATGGCAAAAGAGTAGGAGAGAATTTCATGGGTTGATAATATTCTATATTTTGACAGGGTGGTTGGTTATATAGATGTCAAAATTTATCAAAATGTACATTTAAAAATTGTTTTATTGATGGATTTTTTTTAGAGAGAGGAAAGGAGAGAGACAAAGTGAAACTTTGATTTGCTTTTCCACTTAATTGTATATTCACCAGCTGATTCTTGTGTATGTTCCATGACTGGGGATCAAACTTACAACACTGGTATATTGGGACAATGTTCTAACCAACTGTGCTACCCAGCCAGGGCCTCAAAGTGTACCTTTAATTAAGTGTATTACATGTAATACACTTAAATTATACCTCAATAAAAGTGACTTTCAAAGTTAAAAATAATTGATTGCTGTGTTACTCCTTGTCCTTTTTGCTTTCATACCCATTCCTTCTCCTTTGTTCTGCCCTGTATTTTAAAGGGGACTGACCCTTTCAGGATGTATTCACCAATGTTCCTTGAAATCCGCTGACTTTCAGCTGAGATTTGCCCAGTGGGAGACATCGGCAGGAAACTGAAAAGTGGGAGGAAAGAAGAAACACCAGGGTATTTCTTCCCTGTCCCCTACCTTGGTCCTAATGCTTGCTGCATTGCTTTCACAGCTTTTCTTGCCATGATCATGTCCACTGGGATTCTAGCTTTTGCCTGTGACACCAGCCCTTGATTTCTAGAGATGTCTTCTGTTTATCCATCTGTCTAGAAATGGTAATGCCTTCTAGATTCCTTATCTTGCTTTCTATGGACTGAATATTTTTGTTCTCTAAAAATTCACATGTTGAAATACTAACTCCCTGGGGAGGGCTGGGGCGGAGGGACGGGATGGGAGAAAAAAAAAAAAAAAAAAAAAAAGAAATACTAACTCCCAAAGTGATATTAGGAGGTGGGGCCTTTGGGAAGTGATTAGGTCATGAGGGTGGAACCCTCATGAATGGGATTTAGTACCCTTAAAAAAAGGTACAAGACGCAGATCCATTTTTAGTTTTAATTCCACTGCTAGGATTATATCCCAAGAACCCTGAAACACCAAAAGAACCTGTGTGCCCCAATGTTCATAGCAGCACAATTTACAATAGCCAAGTGCCAGAAGCAACCTAGGTGCCCATCAGTAAATGAATGGATCAAAAAAACTATGGTACATTTACACAATGGAATTCTATGCAGCAGAAAGAAAGGAGGAGCTCCTACCCTTTGAGACAGCATGGATGGAACTGGAAAGCATTGTGCTAAGCGAAATAAGCCAGGCAGTGAAAGACAAATATGATCTCACCTTTAACAGGAACCTAAACAACAAAACAAACAAACAAGCAAAATATAACCAAACACACCGAAATAAAGAACAGGCTGACAGTGTCCAGAGGTGGGAAGAGAGGGAATTTCAGGGAAAAGGGGAAGGGCTTACAGGAACAAGTATAAAAGACACATGGACAAAAACTAGGGTGTGGAAATGGGGGGTGGGGAGGGCTGGGTGGGTGGGCTGGGATAGGAGTAAAAGACAGAAAACTGTACTTGAACAACAAGTAAAATAAAATTAAAAAAAGGAAAAGGTACAAAAGAAACCTCTCTCCCCTTCTGCCATGTCAGGACATAGTTAAAAGGACAGCTATCTGTGAACCATGCAATCAGCTAGAGCCCTAACCTTAGACTTTCAAGCCCCCAAAATTGTGAGGAATATATTTCTGTTGTTTATAAACCACCCAACTTACAATATTTTTGTTATAGCCACCAAAACCAACTAAGACACAGACTCACCTTCCCTTTTGGCTCTTTAGCTCTTCTATCACTTCTGTAACCAATTCCCTGGATCCTGTTCCTTGTGTTTTCTTAACTGAATTTCAATTGATATAATAGCAAATAATACTTTAAAGCACTATAAAATAGATTAATATATAAAAGAACTATAAAAGGATTCAGCTGACATTAAAGCAAGTTTAGGTCTTCAGAGGTGCTACTGGAACATCGGACTAACTTGAAATTAGTAGTAAATGATTTCCTAGAATAAAGTTACAAATATGTTGCTGGGGACCCAAGGAGAAGGAGGAAAGGATGAATAGGTGGAACATGCGATTTTTTAGGGCAGCAGAAACTACTCTGTATGATACCATAATGGTGGATATATATTAGACATTTGTCGAAATCCATAGGATGGCCTTGGCTCATGTGGGTTAGTGGATTCAGTGCCAGCCCGTGAACCAAAGGGTTGCTGGTTTGATTCCCAGTCAGGGCACATGCCTGGGTTGAGGGCCAGGTCCTCAGTGGGGAGCGCATGAGAGGCACCACACAATGATGTTTCTCTCCCTTTCTTCCTCCCTTCCCCCTTTCTAAAAATAAATAAATAAGTCATTTTTCAAAAAATCCATAGGATGTACAACACAAAGAGTAAACCTTAATGTAAACTATGTTCTATAGTTAAGAGTAATGTATCAATATTGGCTATCAGTTATAATAATGTACTTCACTAATATAAGATGTTAATAACTGGGGAAACTATGGTGGCTGGTGGGAGAGGTCACTATATGGGGGTTCTCTCTGTCCTTTCCAGTCTTTTTCTTGTAATTCTAAACTTGCTTTAAAGTTTATTAATTTTTTAAAACAATAAATATTTGATATATGGTGAGTAATTGGTACTTATAATTTAAAAAGCTGTGTTAACTTTTCAATTATCTCCAGTTAATGTTTGCTTGGTTATGCAAGTCTAGAATATTATCTTTATTCTAAAGTATGCCTGTTTTATCTCTTTATTGGCAAAAAATAGAAAACTCCCCCCCAAAATCCTCAATTTTGTTACTGCCAATTATAAAAAAAAAATGTTTTGAAGCTGATACCATATCCCAAATTAAAAAACATTTTCATTACATAAAACATTGCAATTTTATATTTTTGAGAAAGTATAATAACAGTGAAGTATATATATGTGTATGTGTGTGTTTATCAGCTCTTAGTGCCTAGGCAATATCAGCACTTAGTTCCTAGTGCTTAGTGCTTAAAGCTAAGCCTAATGACCAATGTTAAATTGCAAGTAAAAAATATGTAATTTTTAATCATTTTTTAAAATTAAATGGAAGGGAAACAAATTAATATGGAAAACTTTTTAAAAGATACTAATTTGATTGTGTTGTCAAACACACTAGTAGAGAGCAACAGAATACCTGACAACTGAAAAAATTGAGAACGCAAAAATATTTCTATTTTTTTATTTTTTACCATATTTTATTGATTATGCTATTACAGTTGTCCCATTTTTCCCCTTTGTCCCCCTCCATCTAGTACACCCCTTCCCTTCAGCAATCTCCCCCTTAGTTCATGTCCATGGGTCACACATGCAAGTTCTTTGGCTCCCCATTACCTATACTATTCTTAATATCCCCCTGTCTATTTTGTACCTATCAATTATACTTCTTTTTCAATATATTTTATTGGTTATGCTATTACAGTTGTCCCATTTCTCCTCCATCATTCCCCTTCACCCTGCACACCCTCTCCCACCCACATTCCCCCGTTTAGTTCATGTCCATGTTTCATAAGTTCTTTGGCTTCTACTTTTCTCACACTATTCTGGCCCTCCCCCTGTCTATTTTCTACCCACCATCTATGCTACTTATTCTCTGTACCTTTTCCCCCTCTCTCCTCCTCCCACTCCCCTGTTGTAAGCCCTCATCGTGTGATCTCCATTTCTGTGTTCCTGCTCCTGGTCTAGCTGTTTGCTTAGTTTGCTTTTGTTTTAGGTGTGGTTGTTAATATCTGTGAGTTTGCTGTCTTTTTACTGTCCTATTTTTTATCTTCTTTTTCTTAGGTAAGTCCCTTTAACATTTCATATAATAAGGGCTTGGTGACGAACTCCTTTAACTTGACCTTATCTGAGAAGCACTTTATCTGCCCTTGCATTCTAAATGAAAGCTTTGCTGGATAGAGCAATCTTGGATGTAGGTCCTTGCCTTTCATGACTGGAATACTTCTTTCCAGACCCTTCTTGCCTGGAAGGTCTCTTTTGAGAAATCAGCTGCCAGTCTGATGGGAACTCCTTTGTAGGTGACTGTCCCCTTATCCCTTGCTGCTTCTAGAATTCTCTTTCATTTTAATCTTGGCTAATGTAATTATGATGTGCCTTGGTGTGTTCCTCCTTAGGGCCAACTTCCTTGGGACTCTTAGCTTCCTGGACTTCCTGGAAGTCTATTTCCTTTGCCAGATTGGGGAAGTTCTCCTTTATTATTTGTTCAAATAAGTTTTCCACTTGTTGCTCTTCCTCTTCCCCTTCTGGTACCCCTATAATTCGGATGTTGGGACATTTAAAGATGTCCTGAATGTTCCTAAGCCTCTCCTCACTTTTTTGAATTCTTGTTTCTTCCTTCTTTTCGGTTTGGTTGTTTGTTTCTTCCTTCTGGTCCACTCCATTGTTATGAGTCCCAGTTTCCCTCCCATCTCTATTGGTTCCCTGTGCGTTTTCCTTCATTTCACTTATTGTAGCCTTCATTTTTTCATCTAATTTGTGAGCAAAATCAACCAATTCTGTGAGCATCCTGATCACCAGGGCTTTGAACTGTGCATCTGATAGGTTGGCTATCTCTTGGGTGCTTAGATGAATTGGCTCTGGGGCTTTGATCTGTTCTCCCATTTGAGCCATTTCAGGGTTTGTTTGTTTTTTTTTTGGTCTGGTCACAGCTGTTACATAGTGAGGGGCGGAGCCTTAGGTATTCCCCAGGGCAGCGCAGTCACTGGGTAGTGATGCTGTATGTGGGGGCAGGGCCAGAGAGGGAACAATGGTCCTTGCTCCATTCTCTCTCGGATTCCAGTCCCTTCCGCTGCTTCCCCTTCACCTGGATTATCTGTGCACAAATATGGGACCACATGGTTAGCCAGCCACCTTGCACGGCCTCACTGGGTCTGTGCAATTGCCACCCTGTACCTGGGGTCCGCTAGCTGCCGTCTGTGCGCCTGGGGTCTGCTAGCTAAAGCCTGCACGCCTGGGATCTGCCAATTGCTGCTGCCTGAACGCCTGGGTCTACCAACCTCCACTTTTCCCTGCTGCGACTCTGCCCTTCTTACTGGTCTGGATGAATGGTTGTTAGACTTCCATACAGTTCAATTTTCTATCAGTTCTGGTGTTTTCTTGTTTCTAAATCTTTGTTGTCCTTAATTTTGGTTGTGCAAGGAGGCACAGTGTGTCCACCTACGCCTCCATCTTGGCCGGAAGTTCCCAATTATACTTCTTAATGTTTGTACCTTTTCCCCCATTCTCCCTCTTCCCCCTCCACACTGATAACCCTACATATGATCTCCATATCTATGATTCTGTTCCTGTTCTGGTTGTTTGCTTAGTTTGTTTTGTTTTTTAGTTGTTGATAGTTGTGAGTTTGTTGTCATTTTACTGTTCATGCTTTGGATCCTCTTCTTTTTTCTTAAGTCCCTTTAACATTTCATAAGGGCTTGATGATAATGAACTCCTTTAGCTTTACCTTGTCTGGGAAGCACATTATCTGCCCTTCAATTCTAAATGAGAGCTTTGCTGGATAGAGAGTAATCTAGGTTGCAGGTCCTTGCTTTTCATCACTTTGAATATTTCTTGCCAGTCCCTTGTCTGCAAAATTTTTCGTGAGAAATCACCTGATAGTATTATGCATACTCCTTTGTAGATAACTCTCTGCTTTTCTCTTGCTGCTTTTCAGAGTCTCTCTTTATCTTTAATCTTTGCCATTTTAATTATGACGTGTCCTGGTGTGGTCCTCTTTGGGTCCAACTTCTTTGGGACTCTCTGTGCCTCCTGAACTTATATGTTTATTTCCTTCACCAAATTAGGAAAGCTTTCTTTCATTATTTTTTCAAATAAGTTTTCAATTTCTTGCTCTTCCTCTTCTCCTTTGGGCATCCCTGTGATTTGGATCTTGGCATTTTTGGAGATTTCCCAGAGTCTTCTTATTCTCTCCTCATTTTTTTGAGTTCTTGTTTTTTCATTCTGTACTGGTTGTTTATTTCTTCCTTATGTTCCAAATTGTTGATTTGAACCCTGACTTCCTTCCCTTCACTGTTGGTTTGCTGTGGATTTTTCTTTATTTCACTCAGTGTAGCCTTTATTTCTTCCCTTATGTGTTTTCCATACACAATGAGTTCTCTGAGTCATTCTTATCACCAGTGTTTTGAACTCTGCATCTGATAAGTTGGCTATTTCCATTTCACTTAGTTCTTTTTCTGGAGTTTGGTTCTGTTCTTTCATTTGGGCCATATTTCTTTGTCTCCTCAATTTGGCAGCCTCCCTATTAGGTAGAGCTGCTTTGACTCCCTGTCTTGGCACACCTATTACATTGTAAGGGGCAGAGCCTTAGGTATTCACCAGGGCAGGGCAAATGCCCTGCCACTCAGTGGCACTGTATGTAGGGAAGGGGTCAGAAAGGGAACAAAGCTGCTTGCTCGCCACTCATTCCTGTTTCTAGTTCACCCACTTCCCAGATGTGACTGGTGACCCTCTAACTGTTGCCCTGGTGGTGGTTCCCAGAGAGGATTGGTTTGAGTACATTCTAACACCCTGGGGACCCTTTCAACAGACTCTCCTGAGAGACTGGCAGTTTCTTCCATTGCCCCAACCCACAATGGATTTTTACAGCCAGAAATTATGAAGCTTTACTTCCCAGCACTGGAACCCTGGGCTGCAGGTTGTGGCCTGGAGCTGGGATCACTTGCTCCCCAGGTGTTCCTCCCAATTTTTATCTGCCACATGCAAATGTGGGACCAACCATCTGGCCACCACTGCCACGGCCACACCATGTCCTCTCTGCCCTGGCTCCCTGTCTCCACCCCTACTACCTGTCTGGATGAATATTTTTTCTTCAAATCCTTGGTGTTGGAATTCTATACAGTTCAATTTTCTGGTAGTTCTGGTGTTTTTTGTTTTGAAGTTAGTTGTGATCCTTCTTATGGTTGCGTCAGAAGGCAAAGCATGTGTGTCTCCTCCATCTTGGCTGGAAGTCCTGGTGTTTTTCTAAAATGTTTTTAAATAAGGACTTCATCCTTTCTCATTAATGTAACCTAGGTATATCTTCTACAGCCTAGATCAATAACATAACTTTAAAATCATCTCTGTTTGCTGCCAGAAATATTACTATTAATTTTTATTTCTATTGTTGGCTAATATGGTTAGATTGCAACAGTCCAAAGCTAAAATTCACATTAGATAATAACAGGCCCACAGGCACTATTTTTTATTGATTTTTAGACAGAGAGGAAGGGAGAGAGAGAGAGAGAAAGAAACATCAATTTGTTGTTTCACTTATTTATGCCTTCATTGGTTGACTCTCATATAGTGCAACCTTGGGATATCAGGAAAACACTCCAGCCAACTAAGCTACCTGGCCAGGGCCTGCTTTGCTTTTCAAAACTGATGGAGGTACTTTATAAATGGCTAACATATGGTATATTCCTTCTATAATAAAAGGTTTTTCTAAAATAAATTGACTTTATTTTCTAAAATCCACTTTAAAAAAACAAAAAGTACTTTATGCAGTAAAAAGCTATCTTTATTATTATCATCTAATTTTTAATTCCCTTTCTATATTTACTTAGAATAAATACATGCGAGAATTAAGAGTGATATTGATCATGTTCTATTTTAGTTAGCAGAAGTTCATTCTCCACTCTGGAACATTCATCAAAAAATCCAACTAATTCTTTAAATGAATATTAAGCAAGCAACTAAATGTGAAAATTCCTCACAAATATGTCTTCTATGCTCAGATAGTACTGAACACTTTATTCTTCATTGAGTGTGGTGCTGATGGAATTGAGCCACAATGACATTTGTGACTAGAAGGGAAGATGGAAATGATTCCATTAACCTAGAGTGCTGTAACATATGGTAATCATAGGTGGTAGAATAGCTGTGTTGGACAAGGTTAGAAATAAGCCATGTGGCACAGACATTATCAATTACCACACATGGTAAGCATGCTGACACAATGTATCGTCTCCAAAAAAGAAATGATTTGGACATATGAAGAGGTCTGCTGCCTTATGAAAGAGTGATCTATAAATGACATATCTGGCACCAATATAGCACATGTGGTTTCCAGTAATTCTGCAAGTTGAGGACTATTAAAATTTGATGAACCTCCATATTCCTAAATATCAGTGCAATAAATTGCAGTTATTTGCACAAAGGCAGCAAAATATCTATACAAAATAAGATTTGATCCTTCATATATAAAATTGTTTTTCAAATATCTTTTCAAATTATCATGTAAAATTCTGAGGTTTTTGAATCTGTAAATATATGCCAATAATTTCATGACTATTTAAGGTATTAAAAGCTATGGGCATGGGGAAAATTTCAAGATTAAATCTGAGTTGTACTGGGAGATGGAATTACAATAATTTGTTCCAACTATTGGCAAAACAATGAATTTGAAAGAAAATGATGAAAACTGTGTTGTAAGAAAATTTGATATATAAACATCCTTTCAGATGAGGACAGGGAAAACTGAAGAGAGATTGAAGGCCAAAAGATCATTTGGACAATGGAAGATAACGAGTACAGGAGAGAATGGTGTCAATGGGAATAAAGATGAATGGTAGGAGCTAAAAGACACTATAAAGATCTGAAATTCTAAGGCACCTGAAGACATAACTTGGGAAGAACAGGAAACCCACCCAGATAGGCTCCAAAGTGGCTGTTTTGGCTATTACCTTCAAAATGTAGTGACTCAGCTAGGTGGTTCTCACTTGAAGGTCTCATGAAGTTGTACTCAGATGCCAGGTGGTTGGGTATAAATTCATGAAGACTCAAATGGGCTAGATGTCCAGGACGATTCACTCACACTCTTGTCATTTATATTGAAAAAAATTGAGTGGAAAAAAAGACTTGTATGTAAATTACTTTCAAGATATTAATTTTTAAAAGATTTTATTTATTTATTTTTTGACACAGGGTAAGGGAGGGAGAAAGAGAGGGAGAGAAACATCAATGCGTGGTTGCCTGTCATGCACCCCCCACCAGGGAACTGGCCTGCAACACAAGCATGTACCCTGACTGGGAATCGAACAGGTGACCCTTTGGTTTGCAGTCCAGTGCTCAGTCCTCTGAGCCACACCAGCCAGGGCTCAAAATATTAATTTGTGTTGCCAAAATGGCAGTTGAAGCTGGCTGATGACTGGGAGCTTAGCTTGGGCTGTCACTTGTAATGACTGCACATTAATGATTCCAACATGGTGACTTAGGTTCTCAATGAATAAGACAGGAGGTGTATAGCATTATTTCTGTGGTACTCTATTGGTCAAAGCAGTAATGAGCCATTCAGATTTAAGAGTTGGGAACATAGTATGCTCCACTTCCTGATGACAGAGGTGTCAAAGAATTCATTTTAAAATTACCATAGTGACATTTACCTGCATGAATTTATGACAAAGTTTAGCAACTTGAACTTCAAGAATCAGAAGTTTGAGTGTTCCAAACTTAATTAAACGGAGAATATATGCACCCCTATGTTCATTGCAGTGCCATTTACAATAGCCAAGATTTGGAAGCAGCCCAATTGCCTATCAGTAGATGGGTGGATAAAAAAAGCTGTGATGGAATACTACTCGGCCATAAAAAAGGGACATCTTAACTTTTGCACCAGCATGGATAAACCTAGAGGATATTGAGCTAAGTGAAATAAGCTAGGCAGAAAGACAAATACCATGTGATTTCACTTACATGTATAATCTAATGAACAAAATAAATAAAATAGAAACAGATTCATACAGAAAACAGACTGACAGCTGTCAGAGGGGAGTGGGGCTGGGTGAAATAGGCTAAGGGATTAAGCAAAAAAAACTCATGGACACAGATAACAGTATGGTGATTTTACCAGAGGGAAGGGGTGGGGTGGGAGCAGGAGGAAGAGGGTAAATGGTGGATAAATGGTGACAGGAGACTAGACTTTGTGTGGTGGATACACAATGCAATGTGCAGATGATGCATTATAGAATCGTACACTTGAAACCTATTTTAATTAACAAATGTAACCCTAATAAATTCAATAAAAAAAAGAATATAAGGTTAAAAGGCCTAAAGGCAATCAATCTCATTGAACTTTAGACACAATTTTGGTAGAATAGTGAAAACCAGGTTAGAGAAGAAATGCAATGATAAGTACAGTTTTTAGTAAGTTTACAAAGTGCTTCTTCCTCCATGGTATCCATGTACTTTATTTAGACTAAGCAGCTCAAGGCAGTCCTGAGCTCATAGCCTAGTCTTTAAGTTTGAAGGATGGGTGATAGTTTCACTTCCATTTTCATTAGAGAGCCAGTTGTGTGCCAGGAATACTGTTCTAGCACTGAGGATACAAAAGAGAAGGAGGTCTCTGCTTTCATGGGGCTTATAGTCCAGTGGAAGAGTTAGATAATAGGTCAGTAAATAATGCCTTCAGATAGCAATAAATGCAATGAATAAAATTAGGTTATTGTAATAGTGATAAGAGAAAAGAGGTCCACATTATGTAGGATTGGCAGGGAAGGCCTCTCCAAGAAGGTAAAATCTGAGCTCAACCTGAACAATAAGGAGTGAGCCACATGAAAACCCAGAAAAGCTGGTATTAAGGTTAAAACAAAAGTAAACGTGTGTATTTGAAGAACAAAGTTCAATGTGACTTAGCATAGGAAACAAAGAAGTGAATGATATTATATGAGCATGGGAAAGCAGCAGACCATGTAGAATCTCCCCATAAGGAATCTAGCTTTTATTTTAAGTGCAACAGGAAACCACTGGTGAGTTGTAAGTAGAGAAATAACATGAACTAATATATCTTTTAAAAAGATCCCTCTGGCTGCTGTTGTAGGGAATAGATTATAGGGAAGATGAGTGAAAACAGGGAAACTAATTGGTAGGTTGTTGCTGTAGTCTTTGGAGAAAACTTCAGCTTATGGGATGGTAGTAGCAAATGGCAATGGAGATATTATATTTAAGACACATTTTGGGTAAACTGATAAAACTTCCTGATAGATGTGTGAGGATAGGAAAGAAATTAAGTGTCTTCAATTTCTGTTTCAAATAAACTGGATACTGGTACATACCGGAGGAGGAGATATACAGAGATGGGTCAAAGTAGATTTACAATTGTTTGTATGGAAAATACAATAATTAATAAATAATACAAGAATAAACTGTGTTTCACATACAACTACAAACCTACTTTGGCCCACCCCTGTATTTCTTGTGGTGGGGGCGGTTTCAGGTGTTAAGTTTGAAATATTTATGACATGTGTAAGTGGATGTGTCCAGTTGATGATTGCATATACCAACTTGGAGCTGAGAAGAAAAGTCAGGATTGAATATACATATCAACACCCTCCTTTTTATCAATTTGAGATAATTCCTTATTTACTATCCTCTAATCTAACCAACATCTTACCCATGAAAAAAATTGTTAAAAATAATCAATAAATAAATCAAGAAACCTCAAAATTAATGAAGAAAGATGCACTAGCCATAATACTATGTTCCACTGATCATCCTCTACAGAACTCACCTTTAAGAGTTTGGCTGATATAAAAGAGATACATTGGCATTTTTCATAAAACGGTCTTCTGAGATATCACTGAGTGTCCTTTAATGATAAACCCTCTGTCAAGTTTAAAACTCAAAGCCATAGCTAACATCCAAATCCATTTCAGATTAAGAGAGTATATGAGCATGGAAGGGAAAGCAGTAGACCATGTAGAATCCCCATAAGGAGTCTAGCTTTTATTGCAATGAAATAACACTTGTTAAAAGTTCTACAAGCAAAAATGGGAGAACTTAATAATCCTGGAGTGGGATGATTTAAATAGGACATAAACTCAGACACAAAAGTGAAAAATTGATGATATAAAAGTCAAATTTCTGTTCCTGGCCCGGTAACTCAGTTGGTTAGAGCACCAAGGTTGTGGGTTAGGTCCTTGGTTAGGGCACATACAAGAATTAACCAATGAATGCAAAAGTAGGTGGAACAACAAATTGATGTTTCTCTCTCTCACTCACTTCCTCTCTCTAAAATTTAAATTTTTTAAATAAATCAAATTTGTGTAAAGCAAAAAATAAGACAAACTAAAAAATATTTACTGTATCACAAAGGCATAATACTTTCCTCAATATGTAAAGAACTCTTACAGATTAGTAAGACCAACCATCCAATAGAAAAATGGATAAAAAATACAAAAGCCAGTTCATAGAAAAGGAAACAAAGTATCTTATGAGCAAATGAAAAGATGTGCAACCTCACTTATAAAAACAGGAAATAGCCCTGGCTGGTGTAGCTCAGTGGATTGAGTGCGGGCTGTAAACCAAAGGGTCCCTGGTTCAATTCCCAGTCAGGGCACATGCCTGGGTTGTGGACCAGGTCCCCAGTGGGGGCCATGTGAAAGGCAACCACAAACTGATGTTTCACTCCCTCTCTTTCTCCTTCCCTTCCCCTCTCTCTAAAAATAAATAAATAAAATATTTTTTAAAAAAGAGAATAACCCTGGCTGGGTGGCTCAGTTGGTTGGAACATCATCCCATACACCAAAAAGGTTGAGGGTTTGCTCTCAAGTCAGAGCACCTACCTAGATTGTGGGTTCAGTCCCCAGTCAGGGCAAGTACAGGAGGAAATCAATTGATGTTTGGTTCTCTCACATTGATGTTTCTCTCTCTCTCTCTCTCTCTTTCTCCCCCTCTCTCCCCCTCCCTCTCCCTCCCTCCCTCCCCCTCTTCTCGCTCTAAAATTAATAAACATATTCTTGGATGAGGATTTTTTTTAAATGTTTTAAAAAAGAACTAGAAAATTTAATATCATACTATGAAATAGCAATTTTATACTTATAAAGTTGGCCAAAAAAAGATAAGGGTGTGTAGAAACAACCACTCTCAAACATCATTGGTGGAGGTATAAATTGGTAACCTCTCTAGAGAATAGTCTGGGCAACATCCACCAAAATTTTAAATGTATATTCACTCTGACCAATTCCTTATATCCTCATAAAAGTTAGATTAACCTAAATTTTCATCAATTAAAATTACTAAATAATAGTATATTTGTAAAATGGAATATCGCACAGCAATTTTTAATAAAGAAAATTCTATATATACTGATAGAAAAATAAGGTACAAATTTGAGTGTTCAAGTTTTAAGATTTGGGTGTTGAAGAAAAATATATTTATATTTTAGATACATGGAATAGCTCTGAAAGTTTACATTAAAAAACTGGTAATGATAGTTGCCTTCTAAAAATGAACTGAATGACTAAGGAATGGAAGAAAACAAGACTTTTCATTGAATTTAAAATCTTGCGTAAATATTACTTATTAAAAAACAAAGGCCAAAAACTTTTTTTCTCTTAAAGAACTGGTATACTTCCTAACATTAGACCAAGAAAGTTACATAACCAATTATATTTTTTCCTTTGCCTTGGTTTATATGATTTCTAATACAAATTCTCTACTTTGCCACTTTGCTTTTACCTTTTATGTGTTGACTTTTTATATTTTTTAAAAGATTTTATTTATTTTTAGAGTGAGGGGAAAGGAGGAAGAGAGAGGAGAGAAATATCAATGTGTGGTTGCCTCCCACATGCCCCTTACTGCGGACCTGGCTTTCAATCCAGGCATGTGTCTTGACTGGGGCATCAAACTGGTGACCCTTTGGTTCCCAGGCTGGCACACAGTCCACTGAGCCACACCAGCCAGGGGCTGATTTTTCTAATTTTGAAAATAGTTAGAACATAATCTCCAGAAGTTCTCAACCCTTTCTGAAAGAACCCAACTTTTATATTATCATAAAATAAGCTACACATAAAACCACTATCAGAGTAATGGAGTGTTTAAAAACATCGTACTAAACATGAGAGTCAAATGGATAATTGAAGGACAAAAAGGCCTATGTCAATGATGAACTAAATCTAAAAACAGACAAAGGAATATATTGCAGTCAGGAACACATGAAATTTTGTCAACATGTTTTATGCCAAAATCAATTCTGAGGGAGCAAAATGTTCTGTAAGTTTCAACAGTAACAGTAAATTTAGGCATTGATATTAACTAAAAATACATACTATGAACAGCCAGCCTCCTCTCTTCTGTAACTAATTTTTTTAAGCAATAGAACATTTCAACATTATGTCTCAAAATGTAATGTATTGGAATGGAAACCCTAGTATTGATTTTTTAAAAAATGTGTAAATGTCACTCTTTTCTCTATTTCCACTATTGTTCATTTAAAAGTGAGTAATAATGCCTCTATAAAAGCAGAAACTACAAAATGTAGTGACAATCATTTAGTCCTATCTTGTTTTATAAATAAGGTAAAGGCATGAAAATATCAAGGTGCCAAATGACATGGCTAATTAATGTCTCAGCTGAAATCAGAATACGGGTCTTCTGACTCTGGTCCTATGTTCTTTCTACTCCATTATACTATAATTTTATCATTGGTAAATAGCTATAAACATTTTAGTAAAAACACTATTAATGAGAAAAATAAAATAGAGTAATTAGAAAATAAAACTAGTTGATCAGCCCTGGCTGGTGTGGCTCAGTGGTTTGAGTGTGGGCCTGCAAACCAAAGCGTCGCAGGTTCAGTTCCCAGTCAGGGCACATGCCTGGGTTGCAGGCCATGCCCCAGTAGAGGGTGTGCTTGAAGCAACCACACATTGATGTTTCACTCCTCCTCTTTCTCCCTCCCTTCTCCTCTCTCTAAAAATAAATAAATAAAAACTTAAAAAAAAGTTGATCAAAGAAATGAAAATAAGTCTATTGGAGTTAAAATTTAAACTAGTAGGAAGAGATTGAAAATATTGTAAAGATCAGTCAAGTGTCCCAAACTTAATAAACAACAAAAATCAATTAAGAGGTTCAGAAAAAAAATGTTACTCATATAAATTTATAAGCCATTAAAATACTACTAGAAAAAACCCAAATGTCCATCAACAAATGAATGGATAAACAAAATGTAGAATATACATATAATGAATTATTACTCAGCCATAAAAAGGACCAAAATTCTTATACATGCTACAACATGGATGAATCTTGAAAACATTATGCTAAATGAAATAAGCCAGAAACAAAAGAAAAAATATTATATGATTACACTTATATGAAATATATACAATAGGCAAACTCATAGAAACAGAAACTAGATTAGACTGGAGGAAGAATGTGTAATTATTACTTAATGGGTACAGAGTTTCTGTTTGAGGTAACGAAGTCTCACAAATTGTGGTGATGGTTGTACAACACTGTGTATGTAATTAATGACACTGAACTGAACATTTAAAAATGGTGAAAATGGCTAATTTTAAGGTATATCTATTTTATCACAATTCTAAAAAGTTAAAAGCCCACTATTAAATTATATACTATATATTTATTTTATAATTAAAAAATGCTAAGAAACACCATCCTATACATAACCAAATAGTATCCTTATCTGAACATTTGAAAAACAAAATTTATTCTAAATCATATTTGAAATATTTATTCACTCAATAAGTAGTCATTAAATGTGTGTTTTAGGCATTACATGGATGAATACATGAAAAAAACAAAAGCAGACAAGCCAATCTATCGCGTCTGCCTGACAGAGTTGCTTGAAGAATCAAAGTACGTAATGTAAAAATATTTCAAAATCCTAAGGCATTATATAAATATGTTTTACATTACACAACCTGAAATTCAATCTAAAACTCATAATACTCTCGGGGAAAATACAACTTCAAAAAAAGGATAAAAGGTTTATAAAACCAAGAAAGAATTATTTTTTAAAAATTATCTGCATGTTTGAAAAATTAGATTTATGCATTAAATTAGTAGGATGATCTCTAAGATTTCCTCTAGAAATAAAAGTATAAAATTATTGTGTTTGAAATGATAAGTCTCTATCCTAAAAAATAAAGACAAAGCCAAAATCCTTTAGATAGATCATCTTTTAATTCTATACCTTATTATATTTTATACATTTAAAAACTTATTTGGAATATAATTTATTTTCTAAGTGCATCAGTGTGGAAAGGGCTTCTCAAAACATCAAATTTTTTTATTGCTACTATTGGTTCACTCTGCACTTCTCAGAATATTTTTTTAAATATATTTTATTGATTATGCTATTACACTTGTCCCATTTTCTTCTCCCCTTTATTTCCTCCATCCTGCACCCCCCTCCCACCAGCATTCCCCCACCTTAGTTCATGTCCATGGGTCATATATATAAGTTCTTTGGCTTCTTTATTTCCTATAGTATTCTTAACCTCCTCCTGTCTATTTTATACCTATCATTTATGTTTCTTATTCCCTGTACCTTTCCCCTCATTATCCCTCTCCCTCTCCCCGCTGCTAACCCTCTATGAGATATCCATTTCTGTTATTCTGTTCCTGTTCTAATTGTTCGCTTAGTTTGTTCTTGTTTTGTTTTTTTAGGTTCAGTTGTTGATAGTTGTATGTTTGTTGTCATTTTACTAATCATAGTTTTGATCATCTTCTTTTTTTTAGTTAAGTACCTTTAACATTTCATACAATAGGGCTTGGTGATGATGAACTCTTGTAACTTGACTTTATCTGGAAAGCACTTTATCTGCCCTTCTATTCTAAATGATAGCTTTGCTGGATAGAGTAATCTTGGATGTAGATCCTTGCCTTTCATGACTTAGTATACTTCTTTCCAGCCCCTTCTTGCCTGCAAGGTTTCTTTTGAGAAATCAGCTGACAGCCTAATAGGAACTCCATTGTAGGTAACTCCTTTTCTCTTGTTGCTTTTAAGATTCTCTCCTTATCTTTAATCTTGGGTAATGTAATTATGATGTGCTTAGGTGTGTGCTTCCTTGGATTCAACTTCTTTGGGACTCTCTGAGCTTCCTGGACTTCCTGGAAGTCTATTTCCTTTGCCAGATTGGGGAAGTTCTCCATTATTTTTTAAAATTAAGTTTTCAATTTCTTGCTCTTGTTCTCCTTCTGGTACCCCTATGATTTGGATGTTGGGATGTTTAAAGTTGTCCAGGAGGTTCCTAAGTCTCTCCTCATTTTGTTGAATTATTGTTTCTTCATTCTGTTCTGGTTGGATGTTTATTTCTTCCTTCTGCTCCAAAACTGTTGATTTGAGTCCCGGTTTCCTTCCTGTCACTGTTGGTTCCCTGTACATCATCCTTTATTTCATTTCACATAGCCTTCACTTCTCTTTCTTCTTTGCAACCATAATCAACCATTTCTGTAAGCATCCTGATTACGTGTTTTGAACTCTGCCTCTAATAGGTTGGCTATCTCTTCATTGCTTTGTTCTATTTTTGAAGTTTGATCTGTTCTTTCATTTGGGCCATATTTTTTTTGTCTCTGCTCACCTGTTCCATTCTAAGGGGTGGAACCTTAGGTATTCACCAGGGCAGAGCAACCCACCTTGCTGTGTTGTGACACTCTATGTTGGGGAGGGGTCCAAGAGGAAACAATGCCAATTGCTCGGCTCTTGGCTGGCTATCAGTCACTTCCTCTGCTACCCGCAAGCAAATTGGGCCCTTCTGGTGCTGATTCCTGGGTGTGTGGGTTTGTCTATGTTCTAGGACCCTGTGGGTCTTCTGTGAGACTGGGAGTTTCTCCCACCACTGCAATTTCCAAAGGATTTTACAGCCAGGGGTTTTGAGGCTTTATTCCCCACACTGGAAATCTGGGTTGCTCAGTCTGTCTCACTCCCTAGTTGTTCCTCCCGGTTTATATGTACACAAATGTGGGACAGCCCGGTCCTCCAGCCACCAACTTGCCTCATGTCCTCTCTGTCCTGGCTGCCCATCTCTGCCCCTCCTACTGGTCTGGATGTTTCTTTTAAAACTCCTTGGTTGTCAGACTTCTATACAGTTCAATTTTCTGGCAGTTCTGGTTGTCTTTTTAAAAAATTTATTTATTTATTTATCTTTAGAGGGGAAGGGAAGGAGAGAGGGAGAGAGGGAGACAAATATCAATGTATGGTTGCCTCTCATGCGTTCCTTGCCAGGAACTGGTCTGCAACCCAGGCATGTGCCCTGACTGGGAATCAAACTGCGATCCTTTGGTTCACAGGCAACTCAATCCACTGAGCTACACCAGCCAGGGCTCTGGTTGTCTTTTGTTTTTAAATTTGTTGTTGTACTTCTTTTGGTGTGTAAGGAGGCAAAGTGTACCTACCTAGCCACCATCTTGGCCAGAAGTTCAGAATGAGTAATTTTTAAAGGAACCTGTACTAATGGCCTGTGTAGTGTTAATTGTGGCCAGAACATGGTAAAACATGAAATTATCATTTAAAAAAATATGGAAATAAGTATACTTTGTGTGCAAATATATTTATGTATATGAATGAATTACAAAGAAAGGTGATCAAAGCAATATATAAAAAGGAATAAAAGCCAAAATACATCTTTTGGATTTACCACACTGCCTAACTGCAAGACAAAAGATTAGTTAGTGCAATCATTGGTTGACTGGGAGGTGAGACTTTAATTTACTAGTAGCATTAGGTGGCAAGCTCATATAAATTGTGAGATAATTCTATCACATCATGAGTTATAACCTAGTAACAGAAAAGACTGGGGGAAAAAGTTCATACTTACATATATCTTATATTTAAGAAAGAATAATATTCTTTGAAGAATAAAGTTTTCAAAAAGCAAAGGAACTATCCTTTCTTCTCATATCCTTTCTTTTCTATTTCATAAATGGGATGACCATTTATAAATACAGTTTAAAATGTTATCAAGCCCTGGCTGTGTGGGTTAGTTGGTTGGAGCATCCTCCCATACACCAAAAGGTTGTGGGTTCCATTCCTGGTCAGGTCACATACCTAGGTTGGGGTTGAATCCTGTTGGAGCATGATTTTTTTCTCTCATCCTTCCTCTCTCTCTAAAATCAATAAACATATCCTCACCTGAGGATTAAAAAAATGTTAACAAGTCTGTCCCAATGCTTTTCAAACTTTAATGTGCATATGAATGACCCAAGGATCATTATTGTTGAATCATATTACCACATTATTTGTGGGGCTGAATAATGGCTCCCCTAGAGACGTTTACAACCTAATCCTAGAATCTGTGAATGCTAATTTAACATACCAAACGGAATTTTGCAGATGTGATTAAATTAAGGGCCTTGAGATGGGGAGATTATCCTGGATCACCTGAAAATGCCCTAAATGTAATTGAAAAGGTCCTTATAAGAGGGAGGCAAGAGACAGAGTAAAAGGCTATGGAAATAGAGAAGAGACTGGGAGATGCACGCTGCTTTGAAGATGAGCTATAAGGCAAGGAATGCAGGGTAACCTCTACAAGCTAGAAAAGGCAAGGAAATGGGTTTTCCCCTAGACCCTCCAAAAGGAATGCAGGCTAGCCTGCTAACACCTTAATTTTAGCCCTGTGAAACTGACTTCAGATTCAATCACTGTAATAATAACTTTGTGTTCTTTTAAGCCACTAAATTTTTGGTAATTCATTACATCAGCAATTGGAAATTAATACAAATCGTAATTTCAATTTCTTTTTTTTTAAACATTTTATTTATTTATCTTTAGAGGGGAAGGGAAGAGAAGAGGAGAGAAGGAGAGAAATATCAATGTATGGTTGCCTCTCATGTGTCCCTTGCTGGGAACTGGCCCACAACCCAGGCATGTGCCCTGACTGGGAATCGAACCACGATCCCTTGGTTCGCAGGCCCACGCTCAATCCACTGAGCTACACCAGCCAGGGCAATTTCAATTTCTTTAAAAAGGAACTTACATGCTTATTAGAAGCATTGTTTATAACAAAAAATATATTGTAACAAAAACTCCAAAAGAAATTTTAAAATTACACATCTAAACACTATCACAAAAAAATTTTATTATGTGGAATATATGAGGATATATTAAGGCTTTTTAAAAGTAGGTTACAATATGATATAGTTTTAAAATGATACGAACATATTTGTTTCCTATAGCGTTACAGACTGAATTGTCTTCCCCAATTCATATGTTGAAGCCCTAACATCCAATGTGACTGTATTTGGGGATTGGGTTTTAGGAGGTAATTAACATTAAATGAGGTCACAAAAGTGGTACCCTCATGATAAGATTGTGCCCTTATAAGAAGAGACACCTGAGAGCTCACTCTTAATAACTCTCTCCCTGTCATCTAAGGACACAACAAGAAGGCAGCCATCTACAAGCCAGTTATATATTTCACCAGAAACTGACCATACTAGCACCTTTAATTTGGACTTTTAGCCTCCAGAACTGTAAGAAAATAAACTTATTTTAAGACAACCAATCTATTGCTTTGTTTATGATGGCCATTCTGACTGGTGTGAGGTGGTATCTCATTGTGGTATTAATTTGCATCTCTCTGCTAGCAATATTGAGCATCTTTTCATGTGTTTCTGGATCTTCTGTATGTCCTCCTTGCAGCATAATTTACAATAGCCAAGTGTTGGAAGCAACCTAGGTGCCCATCAGTAAATGAATGGATCAAGAAACTATGGTACATTTACATAATGGAATTCTATGCAGCAGAAAGAAAGGAGGAGCTCCTACCCTTCACGACAGCATGGATGGAACCGGAGAGAATTATGCTAAGCGAAATAAACCAGGAGGTGAAAGACAAATACCATATGATCTCACCTTTAACAGGATCCTAATTAACAGAATAAACAAACAAGCATAATATAACCAAAGACACTGAAATTGAGAACAAGAGAGGAGAGGGATAGGAATATCCAGGGAAAAGGGGAAGGCTTTAGAGCAACAAGTATGAAGGACACATGGACAAAAGCTAGCGGGGGGGTGGAAATGGGAGGGAGCTGGGGAGGGGTGGGGTGGTGGGCTGGGATGGGAGTAGAAGACAGAAAACTGTATAAGAACAACAACTAAAATAAAATAAAAAAAATAAAATATACGCACAGAGAAAAAAACACAACCAATCTATGGTATTTTGTTAGGGCAGTCCAAGCTAAGATAAATTTTAGTACTGGGAAGTGGGTACTGCTATTACAAATACCTAAAAGTTTGAAGAGGCATTAGAGCTGGGTAAAGGGTGGAAGCTGGAAGAGTTTGGAGATGCGTGTTAGAAATATGGATGTTGAGAAGTTTTGGTGAGTTCTCAAATGGAAAGGAGGAACATGCTAATGGAAACTGGCAGAAAGATGATCCTTGTTATAAAGTGTCAAAGTACTGGGCTGAACTATTTTCTAGTGTTTTATGGAAGACAGAACTTGCAAGTGATGAAACTGATTATTTAGCTGAAGTTTCTAAACAAAGTATTGAAGGACTGGCTTGGTCTCTCCTGACAACTTTTAGTAAAATGCAAAAGATGTAAATTGAGAAAAGAATTAAGCAAAAAGAAAAAATTTCAACCTATCCATATTGCAAAAAATTAGATACCATATCCTGAAGAGAACATTACAGGTATGGCTGGACCATCATCCCATAAAGAGCTTATGGAATTATATGAGCAGAAAGAATGCCAGTTTGAACTGAAGTGGACAGAGATGAGACAAACTGAAGGAAGGCTGTTGGACTTCTTAAATTTGACAGGACTGTAGAGAGCTATTTAGCTGCAAACATGAGCTATTCCTCCAGAAGGAAAAATTTCCCAAAGGCAATTCAAAAGGTCATCAGAGCTACTGCCTCAGTTTCAACAGCCACACAGCCTCTGCCAGAGGTTTAGAGGCTAGATCTGGCAGAGCCTTGGGAGCTGGACCCCAGGGTAAAGCTGTAGGGGTGATGCTGCTACCCCAGTTGACCTGGAAGGCAGAATATTAAACCAAAGAGGATTATTGATGAGCCTTAAGATTTAATAAACTTCGCCTTGTTAGATTTTGGACTTGCTTGGAACCCATCACCCCTTTCTTCTTTCTGATTTCTCTCTTTTAGAGGGGGACCATCTACTCTATTCTTCTCCCACCACTGTAGCTTGGAAACACTTGTCTGATTTCACAAGTTCATACCTGGGGAGGGATTTTTACCTCAGGAAGAAATGTACCTTGAATCTCATTCATATCTGACTTAGAGGAAATTTAAATGAGACTTTAGAATGAGTTAAGAGTTTTGTAGTGGTTGGGATGGAATATGTATTTTGCATGTGAGGACATGAACTTTTGGGACCAGGAGCAGAATGCTCTAGACTGTATTGCGTCCTCCCAAAATTCCTAGGTTGAAACTCTTGAACTTCCAATATGACTGTATCTGGTTAGGGCAGGGCTTTTAGGAGATTATGTTGAATAAGATCATGTGGTGGAGTCCAAAGCTGATAGGGCTGGTGACTTTGTAAGATGATGAAGAGAGAAAAACCTCCCTCCATGAGCATTCACCAACGAAAGGCCTTTTGAGCACCCAATGAGAAGGCAGCTGCCTGCAAGGAAGAGAGCTCTCACCACAATTAGACTATGCTGGCAGGCACGCCGCTTTCAGACTTCTAGCCTCTAATACTATGAGGAAATGGTTTTAATTCTGTTCTTTTACTATTGCAACACAAGTAGACTAAGATTTAAGTGTATGTTATGTTTGTAACTAAAAAGCAAGCGTCTTTTTAGCAGTAGCAACCAGAACAATTGGAAACAGAATTATACTGGGCTTTGTCTATACTCAGGGTCCTATGGTTTTTTAAAGTTCTTTATGAGATCCTACTGTATATGATGCCTGGTAACACTGATATTCATTACTTACAACCCCCACCACCCTTGATTCCATGATAAGAGCAAACCGAATATAAAATGAGTACTTTTTAATGACTATACTAATTATAAAAACATACGCATTAAAGCCCTAATATATTCAAGATAGTTACAATCAGTTATCCTACATTAATCGTTTAAAATTAGCATTATATAATTAGGATGACCATATGCCAGATTTGCTAGGAAGAATCCTGATTTGTGGGATTTGTGGAATATACCAGGCAGAATCCACTGCCCTGGTGTAATTGTCAGCAGTGCCCACTTTCACTCTCAGAAAGTCCTGGCAAAGTTTGCTTATCCTATGCTTAGTCAATTACATAGTAAGGCATCATGTATTTTGAATTTTATGAATTTAGTGTTCAGTCTGGGACAGAAAATATGGTTGTCACAGTATGTAATAATCAATTATTTCACCTTTTATAAAGGTGAAATAATTGAAAAGTCCCAGGGACTTTTCTCCCCCTGGGAACCAAAGTAAATTTTGTGAATGAATTGAGAAGTACTAAGAAAAACCAGGTGCTAAAACTTTTTTAGATTATTTTTAAACCACTCAATCCAGAATTTTAATTTGTTTAAGCAGTGTTAAGACTTTTTAGAGGAAAATGTAGATAGAAACCTAGAATTCTAGAATAACACCATTTTTCAAAAATGTAAAAATGATTACCTGCAATCTTATTGACTAGCCTGGAAGATATATGTTCCAGACAATTTCTAAATAAAATTAAGTTCCAAAGTCCTTCATTTAACATTATAAAATAAATTAAAAATAGCCCTGGTAGGGTGGCTCAGTTGGTTGGAGCATCATTTCATACACCAAAAGGCTGTGGGCTTGATCCCATCAGGGAACATGCAGGAGGCAACCAATTGGTATCTCTCTCACATCATTGTTTCTCTATCCCTTCCTCTCTCTCTATAAAATCAATAAATATATCCTCAGGTGAGGATTTTAAAAACATTTTTAATTATAAACAAATGGCCTAGATTTTAGAATTGAGGTCACTAAAATCAGATTGATCATCTAAATGTGTATGCTACCCATAAGACTGAATATGATGATATGCTGACTCAAGTGTGCTAGGTTTCCTTTATAACAATAAAATGGGTCATTTTAGAATCATCAAAGCTACGTTTAAGAACACAAAAATCTTTTCTTCCTCAGCAATTAGTAAAGAGGAAAAATGAGATCAGCTTTCCAAACTTGCAGAATACCTATATCATCACTACTGAATATTACTAAAAATTAAAACAGAGCACAATTTAATTGTAGAACTCTGCTTTAGAAAAACTTTCAGGGAATCATATTCATTAAGTATACATATAGTTCATTTGTTATATTCCTGATTCATTTATGCCATAATGTATGTTTATATTTTAAAGAAATGAGTTTACTTGTAAACACTGCATCTCACACAATCAATACATATTGAGGTCTGTCCAGAAAGTATCCAGCCATGTGCTATGAAAAAGAGACATTTATTGAAGATAAAAAATATAACAGCCCTGGCTGGTGTAGCTCAGTGGATTGCGCGCGGGCCTGTGAACCAAGGGATTGAGGTTCAATTCCCAGTCAGGGCACATGCCTGGGTTGTGGGCCAGTTCCCGGCAAGGGATGCATGAGAGGCAACCATACATTGATGTTTCTCTTCCTCTCTCCCTCCCTTCCCCTCTAAAGATAAATAAAATGTTTAAATATATATATATATGAAACACTGTATATAGGACATTGATGCCTCTGTCCCCTTCAAAATAGCTACCTTGGGACCTCACACAGTTCTCCCAGCATCTCTTCCACTGTTCAAAACACTGCAACATACTTTGTTGGAATCGCCATAGCTGCCCCATCATATTTTCCTGAATCTCTTCCCTTCCAAAGGTGATTAGTTCTGCTAAAATCCACAAGTCTCAGGGTGCCAAATCTAGGCTGTAGAGGGCCTTAGTCACTTGGGTCACTGATCTTTGTTGACTGCAGCCCCTCCACATTCAATATTCTCATGTGTTCTGCTGGTTGCAGGCCTTCCAGAACGTGGATCACTTGCAATAGATTCTCGACCAACTTTGAAGCATTTGTGCCACACCTTTATTTGGGCTACACTCATTGCATCATCCCAGAAAACCTTCTAAATCATCCAAATATTTCCATGGAGGAATGTTCAAGCTTAATGCAAAATCTGATGCGGATTCGTTCCTCTACTTGCTCATTTTGAATGTGATGGTCACACAGTACACATGTTCACTCAATGGTGTCTTCTGCACCATTGACTAGTACAGTGAAGTTGTCACTGTTCATGTATGTGAATTCCAGTCCACTCCCCTTGGCTGCCAGGTTACATGGATATCACTCAAACCATTCTCATTATATTAACAATGGCTGAACTTTTTTCAGACAGACCTCATACACACACACACACACACACACACACACATTCCCTCTCTCTCTCTCTCTCTCTCTCTCTCTCTCACACACACACACACACACACACACACACACACACACATTGTGAGACTAGTCTTTGGATTCCTGTTCTTCCTCTGATTCTCGTGACCGTTTCCGGGAATTCAAGGAATCTTCTGTTTGCATTGAAGATGCAGGGGCAACAACAGCATCTCTAAATCCCTGAGGCTGAGAGATGAAAAAATATGCTTTAAGATGAAAAAGTATGCTTTAAGAACATCTAAAATAATGATTGGTCTTCCAAACATTTTAAGTAATTGATAAGAGAGCTACTTTATTCTTGGAATAAAAGTTATCAACCACTGTAAGTAAAGAGGATAAATGTCCAAGCCTTTATTACTTGTACTAAAGTATTTTATATCTAGAGTATTATATATATATTTACACATACACATACACATACACACAGAAATAACATTGCATTATAAAAATGTTCTTTAACAGACAACCCTTACAAACTTCATGGTGACACTACTGGAAGAAGTGAAAGGAAATAATGTAACAATTACTTCAGTGTTTTATAAATTTATTTTCACAATTAAATACTCTAAAATAAAGTTTTCCAATTAGAATGCTTTTAGTGTACCTAGGCAGAGCAAAGACTAAGTAGATAGCTCAGTTTCAGAATGTTTCTGTTTTTGTTCTTAAAATATGAGATGCCAAGAATATATCTAGCTCAAAACTATTGATAAATATGCATATTTCAGTCAAAAATCTATGTTCTATAATATACAATTATAGGAAAATTAACATTTTAATGTGGGATATATTTGGTGGCTATGACAGACCTATAATATCTACAGACCAAAATGAGTAAGGTTGGCAGTTGGTCTAATGAAAATCCTTAACAACTTTCACCTTAAAAATACTTAACATTCTGACATTACATATGGCATGAAACATATTACCCTACAAAAAACTATTCCTTCAGTTCTTAAAACTAAATTTCAGCCCTGGCTGTTGTGACTCAGTGGATTGAGTGCCGGACTGCAAACCAAAAGGTCGCGAGTTTGATTTCCAGTCAAGGCACAAGCCTAGGTTGCAGGTCAGGTCCCCACTTGGGGGTGTGTGAGAGGCAACCCATCAATGTCTCTTTCGCACACTGATGTTTCTCTCCCTCTCTTCCCCTCTCTCTTTAAAAATTTTTCAGTTCAATTATTACGTGTGTGTGTGTGTGTGTGTGTGTGTGTATGTATCTCAATATTGGGGGATAATTCTAAGTATCAAAAGCTGTCCTCAAATTGGCTTACTGCCTGGAGAAGTTAACAGAAGCAATTTATAAATATTCTCTTTAGATAATTATAGCCCACCAATACCAAAATCACACTCTAATCAAATAATACTGACTGTGATTTGAAACAGTACTGTAGATTCCTTCTGGCTTGGTGATTTGTACAATGTTGCCAACCTGCTTAGAGAAAAAAATATACAGAAACACATGATCTTAATTATAATTAGTTCAGGTGACTGATTTGATAACATAAATTTATAGTTTTAATATAATTGTATTATTCTGTTCTCTAAGGACACACAAAGCAAAAAAAAAAATCTGAAGTACTCCCTTCAACCAATAGCTACATGTATGCATGCAACAATTATTACATATATTAGCAAAATACTTGTTTATATAAGTGAAATTTTAAAGCAACGTAAAAGTCCAATGACTGATTCAAACAAACCAGTAATTTTCAACCAGTGTGCTGTAAGAATTTTTAAAACATGTAATACCTGTTTATTTAGTCAGGGGTACTGACTTCTTTTCTCTTAGACTGTCAAATATAACACAATAGCCATCTGGTGTGAATGAATCAAAAGTATACCAGAAGTATTTTTTGTCAGATCAGCAAAAAATATATTTTGATGTCACAAAATTTTAATTAGTTTATTTGTGCCATGAGCTGAATAAGGTTGAAAATTGCTGAAAGAAACTATTTTGTACATGACAAGATACTATTTATGCTCAAGAAAATATAGTGGGAGAAAATATTTAATGGGATAGGAAAATATTAATAATATAAAAGTTATGCTGTATGATCCTGCATTTATGAGTATGTATATACACATATATAGAAAAATTACTAGAAGGCTACAATAAAAAAGCTACATTGTTATTACAAGGTAAAGGTTGTTTTTTTAATCTATATTCTTCAAACTTTCTGCAGTAATTAATTGTATTTTTGACAGTGTTGTAACTATTAAGACAATTTCTTGGGATATACATAAGTATGTTCCTTATACTGATATACTCATCATATACTAATACAAATAAGCTAGCAAGGCACATTCTTTCAAAATAATTATGTCCAAAAATATCACTGTTGTGACAGAACAAAATCTGTTTAGGCAGGATTTCATTACGTAGTCTACAAAGTAAATAACATAAAACTAAAGCTGAAAGTAATTGAAAAATAAAATTCTAAGCTCTTACTATGTTCAAATACTATAATGGCAACAGATTTAAAAGCAAAACCTTTTAAAGTGCCTTTTAAAATTGCTTTAAAAGTGACATAACTTATTCATAATAGCCAACAGCTAGAAGCAATCCAAGGGTCTTGACACATGAATGTATAAACAAAATGTGACATATACATATAATGGAATATTATTCAGTCTTAAAAAGGAAATTCTAATACCTGCTACAGTAAACCTTGAGGACATTGTGCTAAGTAACATCAGTCATAATAGGACAAATTTTGTATGATTCCACTTATTTGAGGTACCTAGAGTAGTCAAATTCATAGAGACAGAAGTAGAATGGTGGTTGCCAGGGGCTGGTAGGAGGGGAGAATGGAGAATGTGTTTAATGGGTACAAAGTTTCAGTATAGAAGATGAAAAAGTTCTGGAGATGGATGGTGGTGATGATTATACAATCATGAATATAATTCATGCCACTAAAGTGTACAGTTAAATGGTTAAAATGGTAAGGTTTATGTTATGTATACTTTACCACAATTAAAAAACACAGACACAACTGCACTAACTTAGAGAAAAATAATAAACTCTCAGAGTTAAAAGGATCATTTATTTACATATAATATAACGTTGACTTGTTTGCAAAGACAACTCAAAAAGGACATCTCGGTTTATGATTTGTTGCTTTATTAATTTTGAAATTGCCCCTCTACTCAGGCACAATTCAAAAGAGAAGCAGTCAGAGATCATGGTCCATTAGCTCAATGTTTTAGGTTTATACTTTTAGGATGAAAACAGCAGAATCCAAAATGTCATTTACTCTATAATTGTAACTATGCATAAAGAAAATACCTGGCAAGTAATATATAAGAATAGCTATGACAGGGAGTGAGTATAAATTTTTACAATGCTTTTAGAGTTGATATTCCATCTTTAATGCAAAATATAACAGAAAAATAGAAGCACTGTATATTTTAACCCACCCTATTAAAAAAATTTGTGATTCAATATAACAAAAATTAGCTAACTGTCTGAAAAATTAGTATCTAATACCATGTTTAAAAAGGGACCTAGTTCTTCTGACTTTTCTAGAAAAAAAATGAAAAATTAAGTAAGCTTTAAAGAAGCATTTACATATTCATTGAGAACCCTAAAGTCAAATGGGCATTAACTGTTCAGGATGAAAATCTTCCTTAAATTTCTAAGTAAAAATTAAATTGTATAGCCCTGGCTGGTGTAGCTCAGTGGATTGAGTGCGGGCTGAGAACCAAAGGGTCGCTGGTTTGATTCTTAGGGCACATGCCTGGGTTGTGGGCCAGGTCCTCAGTGTGGGCCACGTGAGAGGCAACCACACATTGATGTTTCTCTCCCTCTCTTTCTCCCTCCCTGTCTCTCTAAAAAGAAATAAAAGAAAATAAAATATTTTAAAAAATTAAATTGTATATTTCATGTCTACATGTCTTTCAAAAAACAAACTAAACCAAAGAATCACTTGGCTCACGTCCCCAACTGAGATGAAGCTTAACATATGGCTGAACTACATAGTTTAGGTCAGAAAGCAACAAGACAGAAGCACAATTTGTGCTCTAAAGCTGAGTACACATATGAAATACTATGTGGGGGTGTTGCTATATTACTCCACTCTACCACCAGATCTTCTTGGCAAAGAGTGGTATAATTCTGAACAATTTCAGTCTCATATGATTATGAATATGTAAATTGAAGGAAAACCTGTACAACACACAGGATAGAGACAAAAGTATCTTTTAATAACTGTTGGACTGTTATTCCATTATTAGTCAAAGGGTAAAAATCAGGTGTTGCTGGTAAAGGATGGGGACACTATATCATGAAATGGGATACTTAAATTCAATTCTCTTCAATAACTTTGATAGCTAGTCAAAGTTTTAGGTTTTCTGCTCAAACTGAAAGTGTTTATTTTCATAACAATTTTTCCCCAATGTGAATTTCTATTTCCATTTTTTCAAGATAAACTAAAATTTTATAATGGTGGGAGAAACTCCCAGCCTCATAGGAGAGTTCATTGGAAAGTGGGCTGAGAACGGAGCAAGCAAGCAGCATTGTTCCCTCTCTGAACCCTCCCCCACAGACAGTGCCACAAGGCAGCAAAGAGGGTTGCCCCACCCTGGCAAATACCTAAGGCCCTGGCCCCTTAAATAGGTGCACCGAGACAAAGAAATATGGCTCAAAAGAAAGAACAGATCAAAACTCCAGAAAAAGACCTAAGTGATGAGGAGACAGACAACCTATCTGATGCAGAGTTCAAAACACTGGTAATCAGGATGCTCATAGAACTGATTGTGCTAGGTTGCAAAATGAAGGAAGAAATGAAGGCTACCCTAAGTGAAATAAAGCAAAATATATAGGGAACCAACAAAGAAGGGAAGGAAACAAGGACTCAAATCAATGATTTGGAACAAAAGGAAGAAAAAAACATCCAACTGGAACAGAATGAAGAAACAAGAATTCAAAAAAATGAGGAGAAGCTGAGGAACCTCTGGGACAACTTTAAGTGCACCAACATCTGAATCATGGGGGTGCAAGAAGGAGAAGAACAAGAGCAAGAAATTGAAAACTTATTTGAACAAATAATGAAGGAAAACTTCCCCAAACTGGCAAAGGAAATAGACTTCCAGGAAGTCCAGGAAGCCCAGAGAGTCCCAAAGAAATTGGACCCAAGGAAGCACACACCAAGATACATCATAATTAGATTACCCAAGATTAAAGATAAGGAGAGAGTCTTAAAAGCAGCAAGAGGAAAGGAGACAGTTACCTAACAAACGAGTATCCATAAGACTATCAGCTGATTTCTCAAAAGAAACCTTACAGGCAAGCAGGGCCTGGAAAGAAGTTTTTGAAGTTATGAAAGGCAAGGACCTACATCCAAGATCACTCTATCCAGCAAAGCTATCATGTAGAATGGAAGGGCTAAAGTGTGGAAGATAAAGTGCTTCCCAGATAAGGTTGAGTTAAAGGAGTTCACCATCATCAAGCCCTTATTATATGAAATGTTGAAGGGACTTACATAAGAAATAGAAGATCAAAAACTATGAATAGTAAAATGACAACAAACTCATAACTATCAACAACTGAACCTAAAAAACAAAAACAAAAACTAAGCAAACAACTAGAACAGGAACAGAACCAGAGAAATGGAGATCACATGAAGGGTTTTTAGGGAGGGTGAGGGGAAGAATGGGAAGAAAGGTACAGGGAATAAGAAGCATAATTGGTAGGCATAAAACAGAAGGGGAGAGGTTAAGAATAGTATAGGAAACAGGGAAGCCAAAGAACTTATATGTATAACCCATGGACATGAACTGAGAGGGAGGGAGAATGCTAGAGGGTAGGGGGGTGCAAGGTGGAGGGGGGATAAGGGGAGAAAAAATTGGGTAAAATGTAATAGTATAATCAATAAAATACACTTAAAAAAAGATTTCATACAACTTTAATGACTTGAAGATAGTTGGTTTCAAACAATTAAAAATAAAACTAATTTAATTCTATTACATGAGGTCAACTTCTGGTTATGATAAAGTATACACATTACTTATATAACCATAGCCTGGAAAAAAGACAGTTTGGAGAAAAAGGATATTACCTTAAAAGGAGTGTAAGAGCTTTAACTTCAGATTTGCTAGAAATCAACACAATACTAGAATTACATTCTAGAAACAGTAATTATAGGAGAAAAAGAATGGACTCTATTATAGCCAGCTATAAAATGCGGATACTATTACCTACCTCAGAGTTATCTGGAAAATAAAATGAAATTTTATATATACACAATGCTTAACATAATAAAGGACAGTTAATAAATATTTAATAAATGGTAGCTATTAGCCCTGTCTGATGTGGCTCAGTGGACTGAGCACTGGCCTGTAAACCCAGGGGTTGCTGGTTCAATTACTGGTCAGGGTAGATGCCTGGGTTGCAGGCCAGGTCCCTGGTTGGGGGTGTGGGAAGAGACAACTAAATCTCTTGCACAATGAAATTTCTCTCTTTCTCCCTCCCTTCCCCTCTCTCTAAAGTAAGTAAATAAAAATTAAAAATCTTAAAAAAAATAAATGATAGCTATTATTTACTAGTCAGTTAATCTTCTGGGCTTTGGTCTTCTCACTGTTAGTAACAGGTATAGATTCTTCAGAGTTATTGAAGGGATAATATAAAATGATGTACATAAATTGCCGAGTTAAATACCCAGCCCCAGCAAGCACTCACTAAAATAACAGCATGGGATAGAGTAAAATTTTCATAGAACAGTTTTCCCCTAAATCTATCTATTTAATGCTCTACACTATTCTCTAATTTCTTGGGAAAAAATTATTAAGAAGCTGAAGTCATAAAACAGTTACAAAATTAAGCATGGTTTTCTGATCTCATAGGTACCTAATCAATACCAATTTACAGAATGTGATAAAGAAGGCAGATCTTTCCTTCTGATGAATGCATAAAAAGAGGAAATATCTTGCTCTGCTCCAATTATTCTCCTCATTTCTTAGATGTATCCTACCATTAAATAGTTAATAGAACAATAGTGGAAAACTACTGTGTACTAGTTCAAGGGAAATTCCTAAGATCATTAGTGGGATGCATTTTGCAGAAAACCTAAATCTGGGAAAGTATAAGCAGTATGTTCAAAAGAATCATCTGGAGAAATTGCCAAATCTTTACAATAGGGTTTGTTACTGAGAAAAAATTTCTTTTTGTGAAGCCACTGTACAGTGACTTAATTACAGAACTGAGGGATGGACGTCAATTGTAAAGCACTTTGTACAAAACACAGAAATGCAATAAAGAAATAAACAATATCACTGACCAGACCCAATATGTATTTAAGTAACAGCTTTTTTCATCTTTGCCCACACACTGTCTTAATTTCTTCCTTTTATTAGAGCATTTCAAAACCAAGTACTCTATGTTATACCAATTAATCTCAAAGCAGGGAGGCTGGCATAATTCTGACATTTCCAGAAGTGTAGAATAAAAGATTCTGCTGCTTTCAATTGCCTATTTTAAAGAAAATAAAAGCTGGTTTGTTCACTTGCTCAGCAGCTAGCTTTAAAAACAAATTCAAAGGTTTCATGCTGTCATAGTTTTATTTTAAAGAACAATAGTGGTAAAAGTCAGGTAAGTAAATGGATAACAAATGCAAGATAGGAAAATACTAGAGAAAACAAAAGTAGACACAATTTCATACAAGAAATATAGTAAGGAACTAGGAAGAACCACCCTATTTTCCATATAAAATAGTCCTAAAGCTAACCTTTGGTCCCCATTTTATTCTCCTTTCAATCCCTTCCAGGAACACAGTACCAACCTCCTTCTGTGTAGCTAATAAATGGTATTTGATTTTCTAAGAGCTTTAGAAGGTAGCATTCCTTGGACACCTACTCATTTCAGGTGCACCCCATCATTTAAATATTCCAAAGAATTTCCTATGTAGCTAAATGTGCAGATAAAAACATGTTTCTATGTTTGCTCTAGGTGATTAAGGACAAGGTAACAAAAGCTTTATTTCACAGGGCACTGTGGATGTCATCCACTGCACTAGCTCTAAGAAACTGATAAGTGTTCAGTATTATTAACCCAATATTCAGAATTATTAAGTTGTTTCTACACTGACCTTTGCTTTTGATCCCAATGAAAGATCAGCCGTATTGTTGCAGCATGTCCCCAACTTTCCCCTGAGGGAAAAAGAACATAACACTTACATATTGCCTTACTGACTAGGTTATAAGTCTCTCAGAATGCCTCTGATCAAATACAAATACAGTTTTACTCTGCCTAGTTTAACATAACAAGAGTATACTTGGTTTTTAAAAACCTGGTATGTGGATAACAACCTGAGATTAATGGAGTTTTACATATTTAAGGCAATACTGAAGATCAGTATCTTCTATTTGCCTTTAGAAAACTTTATAGTTTAATGTATTGGTCACTTTTCCATATATCAGGACTACTAACATATTTCTGACTATCAGAAAAAAAGCAAGAACTCTGACAGAATATTCAAAGATTTTACTAGAAATAAATCTTGAAGCACTGTATTCTAACAAAAACCATGACTAAGGTTAGGAACAAAATCATAAATCTATTCACTGTTATATAATTTGTATTTGAATAGATTCACCATTCTTCCTACCTAAGACAGTGAGCTTTCTGAAGGCAGGAAGCATCATATGGCCCTGGCTGGTGTGACTCAATGGATTGAGCACCAGCCAGTGAACCAAAGGGTCACTGGTTTGATTCTTAGTCTAGGGCACATGCCTGGGTTGCGGACCAGGTCCCCAATACAGGGCATGTGACAGGCAACCACATATTGATGTTTCTCTTTCTCCCTCCCTTTCCCTCTGTACAAATAAATAATCATCATATGACTATTATATGCTCAGTACCTGACCCAGCAATTGCTACATGATAAATGCTGAATTAATGTTAACTGAAAAAAATGAGTCGTTATCTAAGAGCACAGTGTTCCGTTCTAAGATTTATCAGTGAATGAGACAGATAAACTCTCTGCTTTCATGGAGTTTACAGTACTCAATAAGCATCAAATGAAAAAGATAGAGAAAATGTGTTTAACCAGAAATGGTTATCTGATTTATTACCCACCCAATGCTGGTATCAGCAAGGCCTGATTTCCATCGATCTTTGTTGTCATCTGATTAGTTAAAATTACCTACAAAACAAAACGTGAGAAAATTAGATGAGTCTCCTCTAAAACTTATAAATAGTCCTGTGATTTTAGTATTTTGAATATAATCTAATTTAAAGACATATTTAGGTAATGAAAACTTTTCTAATAATTTTTTAAAAACTTACACATAAAAATGAGTAGTTATCTGAAAACATGAGTCTACTGAACATAAAACTTTTTTTAACAGATATGAACAAAGAAATTTTTATTATGAAAATGGAAGAAAATAGCCCTGACTGGTGTGGTTCAGTTGGTTGGGCAATGTTCTGCAAAGCTAAGGTCACTAGTTCAATTCAGGGCACATGCCTGGGTTTTGGGCTCAGTAGAGTTTGAGAGGCAACCAACTGATGTTTTGCTCTCACGATGATGTTTTTCTCTCTCCCTCTCCCCCTCCTTCTATCTATAAATAAATAAATAAATAAATAAATATTTTAGTGGAAGAATAAAGATAAAATAGGTAATATATAAAGGTCTAAAGAGACCATGCACAAAAACTCCAGAACTGGGAGAATCAGGAAAATTCTCGCTTTTAAAATTAAGGTTTGTATAAGCCAATAGGAACAACCAGTTCAACAGCAGCAACATCAGTAGTGGTAATAAACATTTTTGAGTACTTAATGCATGCCAGAAACTATGCTAAGTGCTTTACCTTCCTTGTCTTAGCTAATCTCCACAACAACTCTATGAATTAGGTATTATTATTATTATTCCAGTTTAATATATGAGAAATCAAAAGCTTAGAAAGACTGAATTTGTGTTCTTTAGCACTGTTGCCTCTCTGGAATATATTTATTCAAAAGAATACAGAATTCTTAACTCAATACTTACATTTTTAGGGAAGAAACAAATACAGAATTATGATTTATGATTTTACAGAAATAAAAAAGAAACTAAGGCAAAAAAATTATGAGAAGAGAGCTAAAATCAAAGAATGTACAGTATAAGTAGAAAAACTGGGAAAAAATGAAACCCAGTAATCAGGTCAAATGACCCCAAATTATGACTATGTTAGTCTGTTGACAAAAGATACAGGTGTGCTTTAATTACAGATAGCTCTAAAGGCTAAAAATATTGCTAATTCTTTTGGATTAAATAGTAGCCTATTTTGAAAGTAGTAATTTTAAAGTAGAGAAAATGAAAGTGTTTAAGGCTGACCTAATACAGTAAAAGTCAAATTATCAGGCACCATTTTATCCAAAATTCTCCAGAAATAGTTACTTTAAATATTCTCCCAATATAGATCTTCCCTCCAAACACTACTTGCAAGCTGTCACTGATAAAGAACTTCTATGAAAAGCAATGAGAAAGGTATCTACTTTGAAAAAGTCATCAGTTTCATAAGAAAAATGAGAAAGAAAAGGTTGTTTGGCTAGTCCCACTGCAGTGGTAACACCCTAAAATTTTTGTTTATCTACAAAGGAGAAATCTGTAAGCCAATTTACAGATCTCAATTAGGCATCAACTGGATGACATGACTTTCCTCTAGTTCCTCTCCCCTTAAGTGCCATAGTGGCTTTCCCATGTGTTACCTCAGGCCAGGAATCTTAGAACAAGCTAAGAAGGAATTTAAATTGGTAATTAACTGAAATATATGACTAACTGGCATCCCCAACATGCTGAATAATATAAATACCCTTTATTGTACATATTACCAAGTGTAAGCTCTAGCAACTGAGATAATTACTTATACCAACACTTTCTTACAGGTGCACTATCCAATTCTGCAGCCATTAGCCACAAATAGCTTTTCAAAATTAAATTATAAAACTAAAAATTCAGTTCCTCAGTAGCACTAGCCATATTTCAACTGCTCAAGAGCCATATGACTACTGTATTAAACTGAGCATTTTCCTCTTTGCAGAAAGTTCTATCAGACAGGGTTAAGGAGTAGTTTATCCATATCTTGAGGCAAACATAAATAAACACACTGCTTAACAGCTGTTCAACATCCCCAAATTAGAATCTGCACTGTTAGCAAATATTTATAAAATTACACTACTTCTGCAAAAATGTTGGGTGTACCAGGATCCAAATGAAAATTATTGTGTAATTGCTCCAAGCTCCTACAGAATGAGTCTTTAAAAATAGTGAAGTTAACAATAGCTTTGAAATTAACTTCATTGCTTTAAAAATACTCAATTGATGAACAGATAAACAAATGCGGTATATTGAGAAAATACAAAAGTATTTGGTCATAAAAGGGACACTGATACATGCCACAACATGGATGAATCTTGAAAACCTTATGCTAAATAAAAGAAACGAGACATAAAAGACTACATACTGCATTATTCTACTTCTAGAAAATATCCCAAAAAGACAAATCCATACAGACAAAAAACAGACAGAAAAAGTGCAGTGGAGAGTGACAGCTAATGGGAAAGGGATTTCTTCTGGGCATGATGGAAATGCTCTAAAATTGGATAATAGTGATGCTTGCACAACTCTGAATATACTAAAAACCATTGTATTGTACAGTTTAAAAGGGTGAATTTATGGTATGTCAATTATATCCTAATAAAACTGTCAAGCATTTCTGCTAATAATCAAATAAATGCATCTCTAAAATGACTCCACATCACTTTGGCAAAGATTTAAAAGAATCAAAGTTGGTAAAGACTTGGAAAAAACAAAAATTCCCATTCATTGCTGTAGAAAACATACTTTGGAACATGCTTTCTGAGGATAATTCGATAATATATAACAAAATGTTTGAAATAGAGCTATCCCTTTGGTTTAGTATTTTCAGAAATAACTGGTTGAATGGACAAAGAAGTATATAAAAGCTATTGATTGCCGTTTTCTTTGGTTTTGTTTTTTTAAGATTTTATTTATTTAATTTTTAGAGGAAGGAGAAGAAAGGGAGAAAAAGAGGGAGTGAAACATTTGATGTGTAAGAGAAAGGTTGATTGGTTGCCGGTTGCACACCCCCAACTGGGGACCTGGCTGTAACCCAGGCATGTGCTCTGGCTGGGAATCAAGCCAGTGACCCTTTGGGATAGAAGGCTGGCACTCAATCCACTGAGCCACAGCAGCCAGGGCTGATTGCAATGATTTAAATGGTGAAAAACTGGAGTCAACATTTAAGACAACCAACAAGGAAGTAGTTAAAAAAACTTCTACAGCCCTGGCTGGTGTGGCTCAGTGAACTGAATGCCAGACTGAGAAACAAAGCGTCAGCAGTTTGATTCCCAGTCAGGGCACAAACCTGGGTTGAGGGCCAGGTCCCCAGTAGGAGCACATGAGAAGCAACCACACATTGATGTTTCTCTCCCTCTCTTTCTCTTTCTCTCTCTCTCTTTCCCTTTCTCTCTCTCTCTCTCCATAAATAAATACAATCTTAAAAAAAAAAAGTTTACAATCATACAACAAAATACTCTGCAGCTGTTAAGGTAGAGCTATATAGTAGTTAGTATATATGGAAAGATGTTAACAATATATTAAGTGAACAAAGCATTGCTTTGCATAATAAAATGTATAATGTGATCTTACTTTAAAAACACTCTATGCATATGTTTTATATATGCATAGAATAAGTTTGGAAAAATATGTATACTAAGCTCAACAATAATCATCTCCAGATAACAGATAACTGCTTACTTTCTACATTGTGTTGCTTTAGAAATTTTTACAGCAAGCATATAACTTAAAATTGTAAATTGTATTTATCATCATAGGTCATACAGGCTTCTATACCTGTTAACCAGGAAATGAAAAATCAAGCAAAGAAGAATTTATCAGGTAAGAGAGGAAAGAATGCCCTCAACCCCACAAAATCCTATCTCTAGAAGCAACCACTGTTAATGCTCTGGTCCTTTTGATATTTTTCTTCATAAATGTAAGCATAAATGCTCATATATAATTTTTATTTTTCTCAAAAGTAGACCTATGAAATATATTGTTATGCAGCTTGAATTTTTTCACTTGATCATATATCTGAATATAACTTGTTCCATATTAGTAGGCTTACATTTACATTACTCTCCAGAAATACTGCATAGTATTCTGTGTTATTGTTTGGATTACCTTTTTTTTTTTTTTTTAACAGAAAAGATAAAGCTATTTCTGTTAAAATCAAAAATCTAAGGAACTATTAGTCTTGAGTGCCCCCTACTGGGGGCTCTTTATTGATATTAACAGAATGCATACTTCACTTTTGAACTTATCTTTACCCTGTCCTCACATTTCAAATCTAGAAGTCAGCTCTACCTCCAAAGATCTTGGTGGTGTTCACACTATGTAATATTCCTCTCTCTCTGAGTCCGTGATTATACACACAGTTAAAGAAAAATGAGCCCTGGCTGGTGTAGCTCAGTGGATTGAGCACGGGGCCTGTGAACCAAAGGATCACGGTTTGATTCCCAGTCAGGGTACATGCCTGGGTTGCAGGCCAGTTCCCAGCTGTAAGAGGTACCCACACATTGATATTTCTCTCCCTCTCTCCTTCCCTTCCCCTCTAAAGATAAAATAAATAAAATCTTTAAAAACAAATATAAATGTTCCATGAACATGGACGACAACATGGTGCGGATTGACCCTTGGAGTGGCAGATGGGCAGCGCAAGGGAGAGCAATAGGGGAAAACTGGGACAACTGTAATAATATCACAGTAAACTAAATAAATAAATAAATAAAGTGTTTAAAAAAAAAAAAAAGTCCAGTTCCCCACCTGTCCCCCCCCCAAAAAAAAGAAAAAGAAAAATGGGAGTGTTGGAAGAGCTTACCTAAAACACAAGTATATTTAGATAAAAACCACTGTAATTACCAAAAGTGGCACTTATTCATCAAAGTCCATTTTTAAAATATGGCATCTTGATTATGCCTATTATTTGCCAAGGAAAATGACAAACAACACTTATGGCTGGAATTAATTTTTTATAATAACCAAACCAAAACAAAGATACATTTAAAACTATGTCTATATTATTTGCTTTTAGTCAGGCAAATTCTATTCTGCTACTTCTAGAAATTAATATTTGATACAATATTTTTTATTATAAAATTCTCTTCATTAATTATACTTACAGCTAATCTGTGATTATTTGCAAGGCTGATCATCTGCTGGGCTAGGCCATTTAGTAATCGAGTACGAAGGGATAGGTCATCAAGGTCATGACGAAAAGGAAAAGCAATACCATCCACTATCACTAATCGAACCTAAATACAGAAGAGAGATTAGGTTTGGTATTAAAAATAAAACTGTATCAAAAAAGCATAGCCCATTGCACAAAAAAAACCTTAAAATCCAGTGTTCTATTTTCAACTCTACAAAGGCTTTATTTTGGGTAATTATGTATCTATTCATCCGATGCTTTTTGCACTAATCACTAAAAGTTAAAATGTATTCTGGTTTGATAATTTATCCCCTTAAAAAAGTAATTCAGCAAAAAGAAAGACAAGCATTTACAATTTTTTTTTTATCAGTTGCCACTATATGAGGGGAGACCCAAAAAACCGTGGAATTATCTTCTGGAGGGCAGGTCCCTTGTAGTAGCAGCTTTTCCTGCTAGGTGAGTGTTCTAAGAACCCATCTGTATCAGTGGTGTTGTCAGAGGCTTCATTCAGTTTCAGTGAATTTTTTTTTAACACTCTTTCAATGCATTTGGCCCACTTCACGATGGGTGAATATTTTTGAAGACTCTTTCAACACATCTGCTCACATTGTGCTGAGTGCTTAGCAGTTTTTGACCAAAAGCAGCATGACCTCCCTGCCCCACCCTCCCTATTCACCCAATCTCACCCAGAGCTGCTTTTTTGTTTGCTTGTTTGTTTCCCTGGAAGAAAAACATCTTCAAAGGGAAACATTTTCAGAAAGTGAAACAAAAAAAAATGGCAGAAGGACTAAAAGGAATAAAAAAATGCCAAGTTAAAAAACTGTTTTGAGCAGTGGA
Organism: Anoura caudifer; assembly: GCA_004027475.1. NCBI lineage: Eukaryota > Metazoa > Chordata > Mammalia > Chiroptera > Phyllostomidae > Anoura > Anoura caudifer. The sequence continues at coordinate 313,653 of PVKU01000809.1, read as the reverse complement.
AAAAACATCTGCACCAAACGGGGAGTAGTTTGAGGGTGAATGAAGTTTAAACATGGAATAAATACATACTTTTTATAAATAAATTCTGGGTTTGGGGGCCCCCTCCCCCTTGTACATAGTCTTTACAAAGCTATTTTTACAGTGATAAAAATCACTTTTGAGCCCTGGCTGGTATAGCTCAGTGGATTGAGCATGGGCTGTGAACCAAAGGGCTGCCGGTTTGATTCCCAGTCAGGGCATATGCCTGGGTTGCGGGCCAGGTCCCCAATGGGGACTATGTGAGACGCAACCACACATTGATGTTTCTCTCCCTCTCTTTCTCCTTCCCTTCCCCTCTCTCTAAAAATAAATAAATAAAATCTTTAAAAATATATTTAAAAATAAATAAATAAAAATAAATAAAATCTTTTTTAAAAAAGAGGAATATAATTAAAAAGTAAAAATAATTTTTAATTTATTAATTTAAATTTTTAAAGAAAAAATTTATGTTTTTTCAGAGAGAGGAGAAAGGAGGAAGAGAGGGAGAGAAACATCAGTGTGTGAGAGAAACATCAATCGGTTGCCTGTGCAACCAGTGACCCTTTGGTTCCTAGGCCTGTGCTCAATCCACTGAGCTACGCCAACCAGTGCATGTTTATTTATTTTTAGATACAGTGGAAGGGAGAGAGAGAATGAGAGGAAAAAAACAACACTGATTTTTTTGTTTCACGTATTTATGCATTCATCAGTTGCTTCTTGTATGTGCCCTAACCAGGGATTAAACTCGCAACCTTGGTGTATCTGAATAACACTCTAATCAAATGAGTTGCCTGGCCAGAGCTGTAAGCCATTTTTATATATTTTATTTAGAGTATTCATTCTTTCATTCAGCAAATATTTATTGACACCTAGTACATGCTAGTTACTGTTACAAGCACTGGGGAAAAAGAGACAAGATTCCTGCTCTTTTGGTGCTTATATTCTAGTACAGTAAGAAACAATTAACATGCAAACAAATATATAAATAAGATATTTTCTGACAGTGATAGGAGTTCTGAAGATACTAAAACTGGTCCTGGCCAAGTGACTTGTTGGTTGAAGCACTGGCCCAAAGGGTTACAGGTTCGATCCCCAGTCAGGGCACATACCTAGGTTACGGGTTCAATCCCAGGTTGGGGCAGCTAGGAGGCAAATGATTGGTGTTTCTCTCTGACATTGATGTCTTTCTCTTCCTCTCTTCCTCTTTCTAAAATCAATCCTCAGGTGAGGATCAAGAAGAAAAAAGACATGCCCTGATTGGTGTGGCACAGAGCAGACTGGGCGCTGCCCTGCAAACTATAAGGTCACTGGTTCGATTCCCAGTCAGGGCACATGTCTGGGTTGTGGACCACGTCCCCAGTTAGGGGCGCGTGAGAGGCAACTAAATGATGTTTCTCACCGTCAATGTTTCTCTCTCCCCCTTCCTTTCCCTGTCTGTAAAAATAAATTTTAAAAATCTTTAAAAAAAAGATGCTAAATCTGGGTAAAAATGACAAAGAATAAGTAGGTAGTGGAGGAGAGGGAGGCTAACTTAGACTAGATCGAAGTACCTTATTAAAATGAAATATGCAGCTGAAAGAATAAGGTCTAGCTCTTGCTGGTGTGGCTCAGTGGATTGAGCACAGGCCTATAAATGGTAAGGTTGCTGGTTCAATTCCCAGTGAGGGCACATGCCGGAGCTGCAGGCCAGGTCTCCAGTTGAGGGGTCATGCGAGAGGCAACTGATCAATATTTCTCTCACATGGTGTTTCTTGCCCTCTCTTTCTCCCTCCATTCCCCTCTCTCTAAAAAGAATAAGGTCTATATGTAATGATACAAAAAGATATGCAAAGCACTAAGCCAAAATAGAAAGTGTAGAACAATACTACAGTATAATCCCATTAAAAATATTAAAAATGGGGGGCTAGCTATTTTAATATGTATAAAAATTTTTTTGAGAAGACACACAAGGAACTATTAATAGTAGTCAACTTTGAGAAGAGATACCAGGAAGCAGCAGAAGGGAAGTTTAATTTCCATTTTATACCTCTCTGTACAGTTTGTTTCATAGGAGCTATTCCACCATTACTGGAGGTGGAAACTCTTTCTATATTATCTCCATTTCTTCCTTATATATACATGCTAAATAAATATAAACATTAAGTTGTAGGACAAGGAAGAGATTTTCTACTTATGACACTGTACCATTTACTTATTTTTCACATTAACCAAACACCTTCAAAGATACTTAGTTACCTGTATTTTGCCATGTAAAATGTGCTCCTGTGTATAATGCACACCCACATTTTGGCCCAAACTTTCAGGAAAAAAATATTTTGTTTTAATTTTTTAATTCAATTTTTAACTCATTTATATTCAGATGCTTATTTTTTGTAATATAAAAAAATGTTAGCATTTATTTTTTTAACATATTATGGTACAAAAAATTTTATGTAACAAATACTTACAAAACACAAGAATAATACAAGGTACTTCAGGTACTACCCATGAATAATGCACATCCTTATTTTTCCCTCTAAAATGTGGGTAAAAAGGTGTGCATTATACATGGCAAAATATGGTAGTTACATTATTTCGGTAGTTACATTATTTCAGTACTTTCAGCCATACCTTTGAATATTCTGAAAGGAAGTCTGAAAGGAGATAAACTTGTGCCAGTAGCTCTGTGTAGTCACGACAACGAAAATAATAAATATGAGAAAGAATATTTTCAAGAGTGAAATTCTCCAAAGCCTTGGGGTGCACTGAAATAAACAACAAAACAATCTTAAAGTTATTAGCATTACCTGTTTTGAAATATTGGTGACTATAAAAAAATACCTTTGAAAAACAAAATGCTTCACTAACAAAGATCTTAACTTTAATTAAAAGATAAAATTACAGCAAAATTACTATGAACTATCATTTTATAATTCCTGTCCTATTATTTTCATAATAATACTTTTCCCACTGTTTCCTTATATACTAGGCTATCTAAAAATTGTTTATACATATATGCAACTAATTTTAATGCCTGCCTCTTCATAGTTCTAATTATTGGCTTCTTTTGAATAAAAGTAGCATAATAGAATTTCTACCTTTTTTTCATAGGACTACAAACTAACAGTTAAAAGTAAAAATGTCCAAAAGAAGCATTTTTTCCCCTTAAATGCCATAGTATAACTTGATAATTAAAGTAGAAACAATGATATAAAATGATATTCCCTACTTAGACTGGATTTAAAAATACTCAGTTTGGCTTTGTACATATTTCAGAGAAAAACCAGTTAAAAATTGTTGCATTTCAAAATGTTACTTAAGGTTTAACCCCATTGCAAAAACAAAAACAAAAAAACCCAGGAAATTAAATTTCAAAAAACATTGCCTATTGCAAATTTACATTTTAAAAGTTCATTTTTCACTAAAAAATAACACCTTAATCATACACCAATCACTAAAATGTTTATATCCCAATGTTTATATTTACACCTACAGTATTTACAATATTTTAAGGCACTGTTACAAATATACATTGTGACATGAGTAGCTTTAAGGACTTTCAGTAGATATACTGGTCATTAGTTAGAAAAAACACCTAGCACTCCCATAAAAACAAAAAAATCAAGCTGATCACATTTTATTTTATTTATTTATTTATTTACTGAGGAGAAGAAAGGGAGAGAAACATTAATCAGTTGCCTCTCGTATAGGAGACAACACCCAACCAACTAAGCCACACTGCTCAGGGAAGATTATAAGCATTCAAAGGAATTACAAGCATATATAAAAAGCATTGTTTTTAAAACTTCTGGAGAAAAGAATAAGGACTGTACATCCAAAAAATAAAATTAAACAAAGCAAACCCCCCCCAAAAAAACAAACAAAAAACAAAACAGTCAAACCAGAAACCATTTAATTTTATAAGTAATTGAAAGGACAAAAACTTGAATATAAATTACCTTTACATTTTTTTAAATCAAACACTTAATTTCTACAAGATAAATGCAAAAAACCTTCCCCAACACTTTAGAAATATAATTAACATAGTCATGAAGTCAATTATATACTATTCATAGCCCCAAAGGTCAATTAGCTTCATGTTCCATATATTTCCAGACATGGTTTTTCTAAACTACCTTTGGTTTTTGGAAAAACCAGTATGAAAGTCAATATAGTGAATGCACTGAATACAGTGAATGCATTGAGACAACACATCTATTAAAGTCTCCAACAAAATTAGTTTACACCTGGCAAGTCAAAGTATGATTTGAAGTCGTACACTGAAATACTTACATAAAGGTTTGCCCTACAGCTCCTGCATAAGAAGTGAGGGCCATAAAAGGCCAGTCCAGGTTGTGGCATTTCTCATTTTGTAAGAGGGATATGAGAATTTAACACCAGTACACTGTTGAGTCATTAAGTTTCACTTTCCAAAAGTTCTTTTGCTAAGGCCTGGGATGAGTCCAAATGCAAATTTTTTATTATACAGAAAAAAAAGAGAATTACGTGCTAACTTACCCTCTCCCATATGTGTTTTTGCTATAAGCTGAAGGTGCTGAATGCAGGCAGTTGCAAGGTCTACCACTCTATCAACCATAAAACTTCCCTCTGTATCAATAAAAACTGCTTCGCCTTCCACTCCTCCAAAACATTCTGGTATCTGCACATCTACTGCCAACTGCATACTATGAAGAGAAAGAAGTCAAATGAATAAATCATTATCATGATCTTCTAAGGTAGTGTTTCTTAAACTCCACATCACCATCCATTAGGTACCACTAAATATATTGCCCCAGACAACAAAGATGGCTGATTCTCCATGTTCCAAATACAAGATAGAGCAAGTGTAGGTATACAGTTGTGAGTACATGAAACAGTTTTTTCTTGTATTATTATTTTTCATATGAACTACTGTAAATCTACTTTTCCTTCACCCTGTATACGTAAATCAACTGATGCTTGGATTATGGAAAGAGTGTGCCTATAAAATCATGATTAAGGAATTTTAGTGATTTTTTTTTAGGCCCCTGGGAATGGAATCCTTTATTATACATAAATATACTTTCAAACATTTGTCTTTCAAATATATTCTCAGGAATTAATTATATAATAAAGTAGAATACTGCTTATTAATCCTAATAACTACCTCACAATGTTACAGGAAAGATTTCTTGATATCAAAATAAATGTATCAATTTATCAAGCTGGGGTGTTAAAGTAACATAAATGTTAAGTTGATTTTTGTTTGATGCTGTACATACACACACAAAAATTTACAAACACGTACATGCCTCTTTTGGTCTGACTACAGACCCATAGCATGGTACTCTTATTACATAAAATGTTATTAAGCTCACCCTTAAGAAAGAAACATTTCAGTTTACCATAATTGTGTTTTTCCAACACCTGGTGCACCACAAATTTCTGTTGTTTTGCTTAAGGGTACTCCACCCCCAAGAATATTATCTAGTGCTGAACAGAAGGTAATTATGAAGTTCTGGGTATGCTCCTGCTCAAGAAGATCCAGTGCTGTACACTTCTTGCCTGATTCAGCTGTACCAGAATGTCCTGGTTTATCTGTGAGACATTCTCTTCGTATAATTTGCAGAGTTTCTAAGGCTTCCTCTTTAGATATACCAACTTCTGAAAGTAGAGTAAGGAAAAAAAAACAACCCCGAATTTAGAGATATAAAACAGTATACCATGCTATTTTGTTGTCTTCATTAATTTTAAAGATTTTTTAAAAATTTATTTTTAGACAGGGGAAGGGAAGATAAGAAGTAGAGAAACATCAATGTGTGGTTGCCTCTTATACACCCCCTTACTGGGGACATGTCCCAAAACCCAGGCATGTGCCCTGATTGGGAATTGAACCAGTGACCCCTTTGGCTCACAGACTGACACTAAATCCACTAAGCCACACCACCAGGGTATCTTCATTAATTTTAATTTTTAGATAACAAGAGTGATGCCAAGAATGGAGAAACATGAAAATGTAACATTCCATTAACTATTTAGCCTTTCAAGTTAATAAAGTATTTCTATGACTTAAAAGATTTATTACCTCAGAAACAGGATCCGAAAACCTAAACCTCTAAAGCATTTCTAAGTACCTACAAAAGTGTCTCAGGATGTAGAAATAAAAATGTACTAGCAGTCAGTCCTTTTACTATCCCTCTTGGTCTAAGACCAAAATTATCTGAAGCCATAATTATCTTGCTCTTATTAGGCATACAAATTATTTTTCATAAGAGAATGAAAATGGCCTCTTTAATTGCCTAAAACACAATGCAATTTTAAGAAGTGCAAGTGAATGCTATATTCATAATAAAAACTTTTCGTTGAGCCATGGCTGGTGTGGCTCAGTGGATTGAGTGCTGACCTGCAAACTAAAAGGTCACTGGTTCAATACCAAGTCAGGGCACATGCCTGGTTGAGGGCCAGGCCCCCATTTGGGGGCATGTGAGAGGGAACTGATGGATGTATCTCTTTCACATCAATGTTTCTCTCTCTCTCTCTCTCTCCCCCCCTCTCTAAAAATAAATAAATAAAATCTTTAAATTTTTTTCATTTAAACAATGTCATGAAAAATTCATGTATCAATGCAAACTATTTAATGAGAATGATTTTTTTGATGCACAAATATTTTAAACAATACCCTTATGCTTTCCTCAGCTACACAATTTCATTCCTATCTGACAATACAGCCTGAGAGGAGAAAAGGATAATTATAAAACAAGCTGCTAATGAAAGAAATAATGGTGAGAATGGTATCACTTATGAGTTTGATATACAGTGCTCAATTTGGTAAGGATATGAACTATAAATTTGGTGCTAGTAAGTGACAATAATGGTGATAAGGCAATATCAGATTTGTAAAGTCTAACTGCACCACTCTATGTAGTCATCATATCTGGGGAAGTTACTTCTTTGCATCTCAGAGTTTTTCCTTCTATAAAACAGGAATGAGACAATACATGTAAAAAGCTTGGTAGAATACCAGGACATCCAAAATGCTCAACAACTGTTAACTTTGTTATCATTCATATTCTCTCATTTCTTTTTTTGTAAAACCAACTTATTGAAAGAAAAAGAGCCCATAAAACTTTGGGGGACACACCGTGCAGTCTAAGATTTAACACAAATAGTTAATATTAGTTCTACATTTATTCTTGAGTGGCTAGTTGAAAGCTCATTTTACATTAAGGGCAATGACTTAAAATTCTGTTCTATCTTGACACTATAGTTCTAGGCATACCACAGCATAATGTGCATAGTGACAACGACCACAGACAACCTTATTATTTTTTTAATTTTATTTTTTAGAGAGGGGAAGGGAGAGAGGGAAACATCGTGTTGTTGCCTCTTGAGCGCCCCCTACTGGGCACCTGGCCTACAACCAAGCATGTGCCCTGACTGGGAATCCAACCAGCGACCCTCTGGTTCACAGGCCAGCACTCAGCCCCTGAGTGACACCAGCCAGGGCGACAGCTTTATTTCCATATGCCTCAGGATGCACTGGGTCCCACCAACGTATTATCTAGTGTTCTGGAATGTGAAGTTTCTGGGTTTTTTGGCGAGTTACATAAAAAAAAAATGATGGGTTCTTTCTACTGCTTTCTCCAGATTCTGGGGATTCTACTTTTCTTACTGTCTCTAGACCTATAACGAATCCTTTGTTTCTTAAATTTAGTGCCTGCCCCTTGGATTTGAGAACAGCGAAAATTAGACAACCTATGTGAGTTCCAGTCCTGACTGCACAACTTTCCAAGCACAGTCATCATGAAAAGTCACTGAAACTCCCCTAGCATCATGTCCTTCATCTGTGCATAGGTCTTGGTCCAAGTAAGAGGGCTCGTCTAAGAGTAAATGCCATAATCCTCAGAGCATTCAGCAGGCACTGACACAGAAAGCAATTAATAAATATTCCAGGGCTACAGTTCCAACCATTAAACCATGTTTAAGGGTCGTCAAGGAGCCTTTTCGCGCTGTAGAGGCAGCCGTGGGCGACAGCTGTGGAGACTGAGCTGCCGCCTCAGGGAGGGAGAACAGCTAGAAGCGGCACAAACGGCGGCCCGAGTCCCTCAGCCTAACGTCGGGAGTGGTTACCTTTGCTGAGCTCGGAGGGCTTCACGTCTAAGAGTTCCTCAGCAGTCTGAAAACCTGCAGACACCATCTTCACCCGCACTGCTGGGGACAAGGGGAAACTCACTAAATCCCGCTGCATTTCAAAGCCGGACAGCTACGCGCGCAGTCGCTCACAGGGGCTAACCCCGAAACGGCCGAATCCGTTGCCGAATCACGGCCTCCGACCCTGCCGCGTTACGTCAGGCGTAAAGCGGAAGGGGCGGGGTCTCCTGTCTGGCCGCACGCGGCTTTGGACTTTGCCGCTCTGCGGAGGCATACTAAATTTCCACAGGGCCGCGTCATTTCTGTTGTGAATCTTCTAAATCCCACTACAGTTTCCTCATTAAAAGTACACTCTCACAGTAAAAAGATAGATGGAGACCTAAGGGTAGGGAGCCAGACTCAGTGGATCCTGAGCACCACATTTTCTCACTTCTGCCCTGGCCCATCGGGTGAAACCTCAGGCTCGTTAAGAATGATCGCCTGAGTGGGAATAATGCGCGCGCACACACTGGCCAGTTACTGGAATGGGATATGAAACGGACATATGAGAATTAATTCCTGTCCCCATTATAGGGCTCCAGTCTCAGCCTTTCTTGCCTGTTGTCCCCGTGCTTGGGCCCTCATCTTTCCTGCCTTCGCCCTCGTGAGAAATTGTGGGCTAGCCCGCCACCTCCGCGAGGATTGCTCCGCGCCCAATTCCGGCCTCCACCCACGCCTTTCCACGAGTCCACTTTGAGAAAGGTGGATTCTGAGACCGTTGGCTTTTAACGGCCTGTCCAGCTTTAAAAGTAGCTGGAAAAAATAAGCAGGTAATATCCCCATAGTGGATTGAGCAAGGGCATCCCCCCTGTTCTGAAATGGAGTAGTTGAACACAAGAGTTCCTGTTCTGGTACAGAGTTGGGAAGGGACCGCTTCTAAAACAGGACCTTGAGAGACTTGAGAGGTGATTTACGAAGTCTTTTCTTACCTAGGTGAGTTATGATTTCTTTCAGGAACTATCTTGGGGGACGATTCTTAGCTTCAACTTTTGTGTCTAAAAGAACTCCCTAAATAGTACAAATTAGAGCCCTTAAATAATATCTAAGAAAGGAAAAGTATGTTGACCATGTTAGCAAATCTACCCATTTCAAGTGCTCGCAACAATTCCACGAGGGAAAAAAGAACACAGGAGCTCATGGTACAATTTCCTTGAAGCCAAAATGAAAGCCTAATACCTTTTTTCTACCGCGAGATACCTTGAAATGGCAGAATTCGAGAATTGTTTGTCCCCCATTTGGTATGGCAGAGGTCTGGTAGGGCTGATCAAAATGTGGTTTGTTTGCCACTCAATACGTTGCATAACCTGTAGTATTATTCACATATGGGCACACAGTGGGCATTTCATATAAGTTGTCCACACGGAGAATTCATGCTTATGCTTATAAAGCAACCAGGGTCTTGGGTGAAAAAGATGGCACTAATACATTAAAAGATAGCTCTTGGTCAAAGTCAGTGGGATCTATTGTATTTAAATTGTGTTTTATTGGCATTGAAGAGTTAAGAAACTACCAGTAGTTGACTGTATCTGTACCTCTACAATTGTTATCTCTATCTTACTCTGATGCCTGAGTTGTCTGTAATTATTGTTTTCATCATCATTCTCAAAAAATTTTTTTAAAGCCCTGTATAATCACCCTGGCTGGTGTGGCTCAGTTGGTTGGAGTGTTGCCCCGTATGCCAAGAAGTTGGGGGTACCATTCCCATCAGGGCACATGCTTGAGTTGGACCGGATCCCTAGTGAGGCACATGCGTATGTTGTGGGTCCATCCCCAGTGTGTGTGCGTGAGAGAGGCTATAGGATTACAGGATATAGCATCTTCCTATAGTGTCAGGTTTTCTCAAATATTTTTTTAGAGAAGAATTGAACGATTTAATTGATAAGCCATTTAAGACATTTTACATTAAATAAGTATTAATACAGGGTGCAGCAGAAGTAACCCCTGCATGAGTGTGGTTGGTAAGCTAATCATATGGGTGTAATAATTTATAGTTTTAATTTGAATATTTCACCTAAAATGTCATATGGTGTGCTTGAATGTGATACTGATATGTTACAGAATTACATGCTTATGATTTTTAATAAAATATTTTGTAATAAAAAGGGGTGTTATTTGTGGCAGACCCTGAGTGTGTCTATGCGTAGGTTTTTAATATGGAAGCTTCACAAATTTGTGTATCATTCTTGTGCATGGGCCATGCTGATCTCTGTATTGTTCCGATTTTAGTATATATTCTTCCTAAGCTAGCACCTGATAATATTTATTATCCGGACCTGAAATGTGTGGGTTATTAACCCTTGCCTACGATAGGATATGTTCTTTGTATTATGATTCTGAGAGGGCTCAGGAATCACGAGAAAGTTGAAGGGTATGTTGAAACACCACTTACTCTTCCTTGAGAGGGGAGACAGTCTTAGGAAGGTGGATTTTCAACAGTGAGGGCCATCATCACACTCCCACTATGTGGATCTCTTTGATTTCTTCGAATGTGTAAGTGTGGGAAGTGTCCCTGCATGAGCTTTTCCCTAATTTGCTTGGTTCAAAATTAGAATTAGTGTATGTGCTACTGATTTTTCAAGTAAGTGTGATCATTTGTCACATATTTGAAAGAGTATGTTTAGTACTTGTGCTTGAAACTTTGAACTGACAACCTATTTTTAGCAATACATGGACTGGATTTTTAAATACAGTTTTGCCAAATTTCATCTTTTTAGACTTGACCGTTTAGTTGCATAGATAGTACCTTGATGACCTGAGCGGGACATCACAGTGATGTCATTAGTTCCAAGCTCTTGAAGGAAAGAACAAATTTATCTTGTTAATCTTTGAATCTGTAGATTATCTTTACCTTTGTTTTATTTGAACAGCACCACTAACTATACTAGGAAAAGGATGCATAAATGAGATCATCAAAAGGGGTGTGGGGTATGTAGATTAAGTGCAGTGATTGCTGATAGTGCTCACACTAGACATACATCTCCTAAGATTTTGACAGTATCCAGATATACAAAATATTGCTGCATGGTAATTGTAGTTGGGAGAGTCTTTATTACGGAAGAGGGTCAATGGAATGCATGATAAAAGACATCCTGTCTTTACAGTGATTTGAATCTGAGGGTTACGTGCCTGTTGATACCATCAGCTTGTACTTACCTGTCAGGAGACATACCATGATCAGGAAGGTGTTTTCCTAACGTGAGACTTAGCTGTTGCACCTAGGTTATGTGGACTACTGTTACTTCCCCAAATGTGGGAAACTTGACTAAATAATTCATAGTAGTGGGGACTGTGTTCGTGCTTTCCTCTGGTCAAGTCTGTTTAAGGGGAGACTTTGGTGAGGTATTTCCTGGGGGAGACTAGGTGTGTACATTCTTTGTTTGTTGTTTCTTCTTCCATTTTACAGACAGCAAGTTTAGTATTTTCTCTAGGTTGACATCTCTTCTGTCTTGTTCCTACATGTGTTTCTGTGGCTGGCCTGTTTCTTTTTTTCTATTTGGGGCCCTGTACCCCTATGGTAACATTAGACCCACCTGGGTAGTTTAGGGTAGTCTCCCCACCTCAAATCCTTAATCACATCTGCAAAATCTCTTTTGCATTAAGGAGGGTAACACAGTCACAGGGCTATTGAATGATGTCTCTAAAAGGTGCTTGAGGTATGCAAATGAGTGCAGTGTCTTATTTACATTGTATATACACATTTCTGATTTTTGCAAATATTACAGTAACCCAAAATATTACTGTTTGGCTTTTACTGTGATTTGGAGAACTTTTATTTTGTGATGATTTAGGACTTGTATGAAGAGAGTGACCATATGTGTTGAGTGTTTGAAATCTGAGGGTAAGGTGCCAGGAAATGCCAGCAATTCATACTTATCTGTCAGGGAATATACTGTGATCATGAAGGTGATCACCCATTGTACTCTGGGTGTGCTGATTCCTGCAATTTCCCCAACTGTGGGAAACTTCACTGCATAATTTGTGGTAGTGGGGACTGCGTTTCTTCCCTTCCTTGTTTTAGTCTGCGTTTAACAGTGGGCAAGACTTACTGTGTGCTTGTTGATTTACGTACACCAAAGTTGTCTAGCAAAATAGGGTGTAATTATTCAGTTGATCAGTAGAGGGCTGACTTCGCACTACTTTTCTGCATCTGTTTTTGCACCTAATTGTTATGAAGGTGTACCGGAAGAAGATGTCTCCAGGGAAGATTGAGCAAAAGAATACATGTAGGGCAAAGGGTAAAAGGGGGTGAGGAATTTAAGGGGGACTGTCTTAAGTTTGTTGAGTAAAAGTGTTAAGTGGTAAGTTATTTTGCAGAAGGTTGGGAGTTTTATAATTTATCACTTAGACTTTCCTGAACTGGGTAGTTATATTAGAGGGGTTTTTCACTCCTATTCAGGTATATGTCTCATTAGCTGTATTTTTAGATTTCCCCCCAAAATTAAATACTGGACTACAGCATAATCTGTGCTAGTGACAGTCTTTTGTATTTTCTCCTAGACTTTGCTTTGTTTTTTTTCTCAAAATAATTTTATTAAAGTAGAGTTATGCATGTGATTTTATAAACACTATGTAGGAAGGCTCAATCTGAAAAAAATAACCCCTGACCCAGTCTTTCTTGACCTGTCTCCTTCCCTCTCCCCAGAGTACTACTTTTAAAACTTTCTTAGTTGTTTCTTCAGATTACCTCAGTAAATAATATTCTGTGCTAGCACTTATACTAAGGATTTAGCTGAAATTCCCCACCATAGTACCTTCCCTCCTCTATCCTTTTCTTATATTTGTGGTACAATTTTTAGTTCTTCAATCAACTCCCTTAGTAACTTTAAATTGTACACCTTTATTACTTGTTGACACCTCTCTTAGAAAAATGAGAATATTGGCAAGACTTTGGGGTTTAAAAGAAAGTATTATGATTTTGCCCCTTCTACCCATAAAAAGAATTAATTTAATGACGTTGTAGACTATGAAGGGTATAGAAGAAAGGGTCGGGAGAAATGCTAGTGGTAGTTTTTGTTGAGTCAATAAATTCAATTTAAAAAAAAGAAATGTGAATGGTAGGAAAATATAAAGTATTTACCACTTGTAAATAGTATTGACTTCTGACTTTTGTTTTTTAAGTGTTTATTGGTGGTACATAGAAATACAATTGAGCCTTGGCTGGTGTGGTTCGATGGATTGAGCACTAGCCAGTGACAAAAAAAGGTTGCTGGTTCAATTCCTGGTCAGGGCACATGCCTGCCTGGTTGGGGGCATGTGAGAGGCAACAGATCGAAGTTTCTCTCCCTTTCTCCCTCCCTTCTCCTCTGTCTAAAAATAAAATGTTTTTTAAAAGAGAAATACAATCGATTTTTATATATTAATTTTGTCTCCTGTAACTTTGCTAATTTCAGTTCTGAGTTTTAATAGGATGTTTTTGGATAAATGCTTTTGAATTTTCTACATAAGCTGTCATCATATGTGAATAAAGACAGTTTTAGTTCTTTCTCTCCACACTTCAGCTTTTATTTTCCTTGCCTTATGTTCTTGCTAGGATCTTCAGTACAATGTTGAATAAAAGTGGTTAAAGTAGTCATGCTTATTCTCATTCTTATCTGCAGGAAAAGCATTCCTTCTTTCACCATTAGGTATATTAGTTGTAGGATTTTTATAATACCATTTATCAAGCTAATCATACTTTGCGAAGTTATTCTCATAAGTGGGTATTGAATTTTACTTTTTTCTGCATTTACTTAATCTGTTGATATGCAGTTATAAGGATTGAGGTTTCTAATGTTAAACCAACTATGCATTCCTATATAAACTCCACTTGATTTGATGTATTACCCTTTTTGTATATTGCTAGATTTGGTTTGCAATTTTAATGAAATTTTGTGTCTGTGTCCATAAGGGAGAATAGTCAATAGTTTTCTTATATGGTCTTTATCTGGCTTAGTATCAAAGTAATGCTGGTTTCATAAAATAAATTGTCTCTTTGGTGCCCCTCTGATGTTGCCATGGCCAGCACCCCACTGCCCAATGTTAGAACAAGTGGTTCCCAAAGTCTCCCTTCTGCCAAGGTGTCCTTGATGCAAAGGTCAGCATCTTTTTCTTTCTTTCTTTTTTTTTTTTTTTTAAAGAGAGGGGAAGGGAGGGAGAATGAGAGGGAGAGAAACACTGATGTGTGAGAGATACACCAGTCTGTTGCCTCTCACATACCCCCAACCAGGGACTTGGCCCAAAACCCAGGCATGTGCCCTGCCTGGGAATCAAACCAGTGACCTTTTGACTTGCTGACTGGTGCTCAATCCACTGAGCCACAGCAGCCAGGGCTAAGGTCTAAATCTTTGACTTGTGGCAGAAAAAGGCAAAAAGTGGGTGAGTTCCCATTCTGTGGCTACATGGTGTTAGGTGCATGTGAGCAGCTTTCCTCTGAAGCCCTGGAGGCTGCCTGTATTTGTGCCAACAAGCACATGGTGGTAAGGTGTGGCCAAGATGGCTTTCATATCTGACTGAGTATGGTTCTCTGCCTTCCACAGCAACCTCATCAACAAGATGCTGTCCTGTGCTGGGGCTGCAGGGTGTGGACAGTTATGTGTGATGCCTTCAGAAAGCCCCAGGACATAGTGTCGAGGGTCTACATTGGCCAAGTCACCATATCCATCTGTACCAAACTGCAGAGCAAGGAGTATGTGATTGAGGTTCTATTCTGGTCCAAGTTCAGGTTCCCTGGTCAGTAGAAAAGCCACATCTCTAAGAAGTACTGTGCTTTACCAAATTTAATGCAGACGAATTTGAAGACATGGTGGCCAAAAAGTGGCTTATCTTTGGCCAAAAATGGCTCTGGGGTCAAACACATCCCTAATAATGGCCCCTGGACAAATGGTGGTCCCTTTATTCCTGAGGGCTTCAGTGCTGTTCCTTACTTGTACCCACCAATAAATCCTATTTCCTGTCCAAAAAAGAAATTGGTAAATATTCCCTCCTCTTCTATTTCCTCAGAATTGTGTTAATTAGTTTTGAGCAGAAGTGTGACCTGATTGGACTTAGGCTTTAGCAGGATCCCTGGCTGCTATTACTAATAGACTGAGGGAGCAAGGACTGAAGAAGGAAGGTCAGAGACTACTGCAAACTTCCAGGCAGGAGATGAGAATGCCTTGTCCCTAAGGGGTAGCCCTGGAAGTTGTGAGAAGTCAGATTCTGAACATAGTTTTAAGGAAAAAAACAAGAAGACTTGCTTACTGAGGATTAAAGGTAGGATAGGAGAGGAAGGAAAGGAGGAAAAAATGATCCCTAAATCTGATCTATACTTTTAATACCTTCTTCACCTATGAAGTATACAATCCAGGGGGCTGTCCCTCTTGCTCCTCCTTTCCACCCACCCCCACTCACACATGGGGAAGCTAGGTTATCAACATATCAGGGTACTCATAATCATGAGGGAAAGGGTGGTATCCTTCATGAAACTTTCCTTTATTCTTTTAAGCCTTTATATTATGAAAAGCTTCTAATGT
Organism: Anoura caudifer; assembly: GCA_004027475.1. Lineage (NCBI taxonomy): Eukaryota > Metazoa > Chordata > Mammalia > Chiroptera > Phyllostomidae > Anoura > Anoura caudifer. The sequence continues at coordinate 297,997 of PVKU01000809.1, read as the reverse complement.
AAACTAAAACAGAAGACACTCCCATTTAACCACACCCAGCTGCATAAGTGATCAACTCAAGGCCAATCCTGTTTTACCTATACCTCTACACCCTAAATCCCCAATAGTGACTATTCTGAAATAAACCTCATGAGTGTTATAGTGTTTCAGCCACAGTTATTTCAGTGTGTATCTATAAAGACAAAGACTCTATTTTTTTAATTTATCTTTAGAGGGGAAGGGAAGGAGAGAGGGAGAGAAATATCAATGTATGGTTGCCTCTCGTGCATCCCTTGCCAGGAACTGGCCTGCAACCCAGGCATGTGTCCTGACTGGGAATCGAACCGAGATCTTTTGGTTCACAGGCTGGCGCTCAATCCACTGAGCTACACCAGCCAGGGCCAAAGGCTCTATTTTTACTTAACATTTATAACCACTTTACTAAGGTATAATATACATGATAACATTCATTCATTATATAGTTTAATGGTTAATATATTTATGCAGTTGTCCAACCATCACCACAATACAGTTTTAGAGCATTTTATGACAGGCCCCCAAATTCCACTGTTTCCATTTTCATTCATTCCTGGCTCCCATCCCCCAACCCTAGCCATAGGCAACAGCTGATCTAGTTTCTGTCTCTGTAGATTTACCTCGTCTTGAAATTTCTTATAAAATGGAATCATATGGTTTATACTGTTTTGTGTCTGACTTCTTTCAGATAACATGTTTTTTAGGTTCATCCATATTCCTTCATTTATCATTATTTTGTTCCTTTTTATTGCTAAATGTATATACCACGTATTGTCTATCCATCCTACTTTTTTTAAACAATTTTGTTTATTTATTTTTAAAGAGAGGGAGAGAGAGACCGATGTGTGAGAGATACATCGACTGGTTGCTTCTCACATAACCCCACAGGGGACCTGGACTACAATCCAGGCATGTGCCCTGATCGTGAATTGAACCAGTGACCCTTCGGTTTACAGGTCGGCACTCAGTCCACTGAGTCACTCCAGCCAGGGCATATCAGTCCTCTTGATAGACACCTGAGTTATTTCCAGTTTTCAGTTTATTATGAATAATGCCTTTATGGGCATTTGCATATATGTCATTATGTAGACACACATGTTTTCATTTCTCTTGGCTAAATACATAATGAGAAAAATGGCCCAGTTATATTGTTAGTGAGTATTTAACTTTTAAAGAACCTACTGGGGATGGGGAGATGGGTTAAAAATATAAAGAGGAATAAAAGGTACAAACCTCCAGTTTTATTTTTAAAAAATTAAGTCATGGGGTGTAATGTACAGCATAGGGAAATTAGTCAATATTATCATAATAACTTGGTATGGTGACCAATGATTACTAAACTTATTGTGCTGATCACATAGTAAGGAATGTAAGTGTGTAATCACTATGCTGTATACCTGAAGCTAATGTAATATTATATGCCAACTATACTTTAATTAAAAATAAAGAAGAAACTGCCAGACTTTTTCAAAGTGGCTTTAACATTTTGCATTCCTACCAGCAACGCATGAGGGTCCCAGTTTGTCCACATTCTTGCCAGCATTTAGTATTGCCAGCTTCTTTGAATTGTGCTCATTTTTTGGTTGGCATATAGTGTAGTTTTAATTTTTCCAAGTATTAATGATATTAGCATCTTTTCCTGTGTTTATTGGCCATTCATATGTCATCTTTGATGAAATGCCTATTCAAATTTTTTTGTCTTAAGTTTTAATTGGGTTGTTTGTCTTATTCTTGAGAAGAACTCTATTTGCTAATTGATTCTTAAAATTGAATTTATTAGGGTGACATTGGTTAATAAAATTATGTAGGTTTCAGGTGTAGTATTATGTAATACATTATCTGTATATTGTATTGTATGTTTATCACCCCAAGTTCTGAGTTAATTTTTGAATGAAGTGTGAAGTAGGGTCCCATTCAGTTGTCCCAACACTACTGTTGAAAAGACTGGTCTTTCCTCCTTCGAATTATTTTGTCACCCTTATTGAAAATTAATTGTCGGTCAGTATGAGGGTTTGTTTTCTGGATTCTCCAGTTCTATCCCATTGATATCTGTTCTTATTCCAGTACTACCCCATTATTACTGTTGTTCTGCAGTAAGTTTTGAAGTCTGGAAGCATGAGCCCTCCAACTTCTTTTTTTCTCTCTCTCTTTTTTTGTTTTTTTGCTATTTTGTTGGTATTTCCTTTTAAAAATGGCACAAGGCTAGGAACAAGGGAATTGTTTGGGGGCGGAGGGCAGGTGAAATGGATATTGAACACAGAAGTGTATGAAGCTGCCAAGAGCTGTTTGCTGAAGAACTTAAGACTCTTTCGTTTCCTTGATTAGTGTGAAAACCTCCAAAGTGTTTTATTTACAGTTGCTGTAGCCTGTAATTCCCAAGCAAAGGTTAGTTTTTTCTAGATAAGCTAGGCATGAGGGGGAGAGGGGACAGCAGGGGGAAGTTATGTCATGGGGCAAGGGTGTGGGTATGCAAATAAAGGCAGTGCATGCTCAGATCTTCAGGAGTGCCAGCTATTCTGAAGATGTCAGAAAAAAATTAGAAGCAATATTGAAGCCTCTGTTTCTTGAAATATTAATGACATTGAAGTAGGTCTTGTGGGTACTGGCTTTTGTAGTTACTGTGTATGAAAAGTCTTGTGCATGGAAGAGTATGGAGGCTGACCAAAATGCCAACTCATGCTTACCTGGTGAGGGGGATGCCATGATCATGAAGGTGGTTTTCCCAGGATGAGCTTCACCCATTGCACTTTGGGTGTGCTGACCTCTGTGATTTCCCCAAATGTGGGAAACTTGACTGTATAATTTGTGGTAGTGGGGACTGTGTTTGTTCTATCTCCTTAATAACTTATGTTGCAAGAGTAGTTGTCTTTCTTGATTGATGTAGCTTAGTGACTGAGTGCCAACTTTTGATAACCAACTGTTAATCAAAGGGTTGCCAGTTTGATTCTCAGAGCACAAGCCTGTGTTTTTGGGTCATGTTCCCAACAGGGAGTGCACAAAAGCAACCACACATCCACAGGTTGATGTTTTTCTTCCCCTTCCTCCCTCCCTCCCTTCCCCTCTCATAAATAAATAAACAAATAAGTAAAATCATTTTAAAAAAGTAAAGAGTAGTTGTCTTGCTGTTTTATACTTTGTCAGGTAACATGGCTTTTTAAAGTTATTTGGATTTTCACACAACGGTGATTTGTTTCACTTTCATTTTCTTAAACCTTTTCCTGTGTTATTTTTCAAATTTATTTAGACTACCTATTTTGGTAATCTTGCTCCCCTTTTTATTAGAACTTTTCCCTGTTTAGAGTAAATTCCATAAAGGCAGTTTTTTAAAAAAATTGATTTGAGAGAGAAAACATCAATTTGTTTTTCTACTTATTTGTCCATCCATTGGTTGATTTTTTTATATGTGCCCTGACTGGGAATTGAACCAAAATCTTGGTAATATCTTGCCATGTTGGGAGGATGCTGTAACCAACTGAGCTACCTGGGGAGAGTCCATGTGTGGTCTTAATTCTTTAAAATTAAGACTATAACTTCAAGGTTTCTGTTTAGATATTTATTAGTTTTTAAAGCCTGCAAGAATTAATACAAAAACCCATAGAATTGGGGATGAAATGAGGAATGGTTACTTTTAAAATCAGAACTTTTTACCCCCAAAACATGTGTTCCTGCTTGGCTTGTTTTCCTCTCTTTTAAATTTGAGGATGAAGAACTATGAAGTTAGCTGCCTGGGACTTATGATGTGGTTATATACCTGAACGGCTATGTGAGCCAAAAGCCTTTTAAAGAATTCTATTAATTTTTTATTTTGTGATTTATTTCAGAGAGAGGAAAGGGAAGAGGGCAAGAGAAACATTGATTTTTTTTGTTCCATTTATTTTTGTACTCATTGGTTGATTCTTGTGTGTGCCCTGACCAAGGATCAAACCCACAACCTTGGCTTATCAGGATGATGCTCCAACCAACTGAGCTATCTGGCCAGGACAGGGTTCACTGATTCTTAATCTTCAGAGTGTAAGAATTACCTGGAGGCAAATTTTCAGTATCCGGGGTGGGAAACAGGCTACTGGAGGGTGGCTAGGCCTCCATGAAGGCAAATCCAGTGGGAATCGGAGCTATCAGAACCACCACCATGACTATGGGCAAGAGCAGCAAGATGCTGTAGCACATCAACTGCACAATGAGGTGCATCCTGCAAGATTGTCATTATCTTCTTTGGCACCTTCAAGGCTTTCAACAAGCATGTGAATTTGATACCATGTGATTGTGATGAATTCAGGAAGATCAAGCCAAAGAACTTAAAGCAAGCAGAAAGAGAAGAGAAGCGAGCCCTCAGTCTGGTGCTGCTTAGAGGGGAGAGCCTAGTCTCAGTGACAGTAAAGGGACCTCCTCAAATATACTGGTATTTCCAGAGTGCCACTTGCTGGAGTCGCTGGGGGCCCAGGGATCAGCAGGGCTGCTGGCAGAGGAATCTCAGCTGTTGTTTCCATGCCCCAGGCCCCTGCAGGACATGCTAGGCCAGTTGGTGGGTTTGAGGGCCATCTCAACAGGTGATGACCCCACAAAGAAGAGGCACTGTTGCAGCTGCTGCCACAACTAGTATTGCAGAGGCCCCAACCCAGTACCACCCAGCTGTGGGTGTCCTCCCCCACCTATGAACCAGTGGGTAACCCGTATAGGCATGATGGGCCCACCTTCTGGTATGAGGCCTCCCATGGGTACCCCCTGGATGAGGAACTACAGTGGGCTTGCCCCTCCCCCAGGAATGCAAGACCTTCTTTGACCCTTGGCCTCAGAGTTATGAAAGTAGCTCCACAGCTCTGGCTGGTGTGGCTCAGTGGACTGGGCGCCAGCCTTCAAATTAAAAGGTTGTCGGTTCAATTCCTGGTCAGGGCATATCTGGGTTTCAGGCCAGGTCCCCAGTTGGGGGCATGCAAGAAATAATGGATCAGTGCATCTCTCACACCTCGATGTTTCTCTCCCTCTCTTTCCCCCTTCCTTCCCTTCTCGCTAAAAAAATAAAAGAGAAGAATATGTTATTTAAAACAAAAACAGTAGCTCCACAGAGGCAGAGGATGCAGCTCCCCAGAGACATGTTACCACAGACCTGTTTGTTTCTAATTCACGATTGTCTGGTTGCCTTACAGGGCGCCTCCCCCAGCAATGCACCCACTAAGGCCCTAGACTCACCTTCACCCTCCCCCAGCTGCTTGCCTGTTTTTGACTGTACATAGTCCTTTTGTTTCCTTGTGGCCTGAAACAAATTTATAATAAACTCTCAGTAGGCTATTAATGGGGGGAAGGGGGAAAGAACTACCTGGAGGGCATGCTAAAAACACACACCCCGGCCTTATCCCCAGACATTCTGATTCAGTGGGTGATGTTGATGAAGATGGTGATGGCTTGTACTTTGAGAAACACTGTTAGGATAGAGTTCACTGTACTTTTTTGGGGGAAAAAAAGCTGAATATTTTTACTCCTATAAAAAGGATATGTCACAGGCACATGTAACCAAATTCTTGGTGATTGCAGACAAAGAATTGAACTGAACACACAGAGAATTTATAGCAGAGAGAGAGAGCGCAGATTTATTAAGCTAACACACCAGAGAACATGGAGAGCAGACCACTTGAGCAGAGATTGACCTCAGGGGCTGGAGGGATTCTATTCTTACAGGGCAGATCTTTCCTGGCTAGTTTTGGTGGGCGTTTATTGTTCATGTGCTAGTAGTTGTATTACTTTAAAGCTACTGCACATGTGGTCTCCCATGATTTTCCTTGATCGGCCGCTGGGGAAGGGGGGCCCACAATGTTAATTTATTATAATGCTATTATAATGAAGCAGGGGTCCTGTAGCATCTTCTGAGCTGGTGCATTCACAGTTCACCATAATTCAGCGCTTTTCCAGAAAGTGGGAACAACTGATCTTAGAACAGGGCCTCTGTCCTGTATCAAGTCTTTTATCTTAGCTCTGGGGCTCCTCCAGAGATTCCTCCCTCTTGATTATTTCCTGCCTCATACATATGGGTGTGATTGGATTAGGGTGGTTTTCAATTTTGTCAATCCAGAGTCTTCTTTTGTAAGAAATAGTAATGTTCCCTTTACTATCCTGAAGATGTTCATAGAAAATTTAAGCTACATATACTTCTCCCGTAAATGATATAATGTTCTAACTGAACAGAATGGAGAAATCAAAAGTATAATATTATGCCCTGGCTGGTGTGGCTCAGTGGTTGCAGGGTCATCCTGTAGACTGAAAGGTTGTGGGTTCAATTCCTGGTCAGGGCATGTGCCCAGGTTGCAGGTTTGATACCCAACTGGGCCATAAACAAGAAGGCAGCTAGTAGATGCTTCTCACATTGATACTTCTCTCCCTCCCCCTCCCTCTCTCTCTAAAAGCAGTGAAAAAGTATCCTTGGGTGAGGATTAAAAACAAGTAAAATGTTATAATAAAGTCTCTCAATATGTAAATACTCAGCATTGTTACAGAACACAGGTCCAAGGGGGGCAATTATTGGCCCACCCAGGGGCGCCAAAAACTGTTACAGAACAGAACACAGAGGCCAAGGTTCGTTATGTCCGCCGCCTCTAGGAAATATGTCTCTCAATACCAGAGATTTGTGAAAAGGAAAGGAAATGTTTATTTAATGCTATACAGACTTAAAGTAGTGACCTAATGTCCTCATTAAGGTATCAAAGTCCTTTTGGATACCCACAGATGCCCACAGTGCTTCCTTCTCCCCCCCCCCCCCCCGCCCTAATTCAGGGTACCGTAACTCAGGAAAAGAAGCAAACATCCGGGATCCAGGCTCCTGACACCATCATCTGTGTTGCTGTCCAGGCAGGGTCTCTGATTAATCCAAAGCCATGTGGTACCTTCTCATGGCCTACTGGCAAGAGTTCTTTAACTTTCTTGCAGGGAAAGTCTCTTCTGCTTCCCAGGCCACGCAGCCAAAGGGAGCACCCCAAGCCGCGTGGTCCTCTTCTACCAAACCTGCAGGGCTCTGCACTCTGTCGAAAACCTGTGTGGCTCTCTCTGGCAAAGCTTCGAGGGTCTCCACTCTGCCAAAGCCACGTGGCTCTCTCCCTTCACCTAAATTGCGGGAAGGGAGTTGCCACTCTGGCTAAATCAAGTGGCGGTTTGCTGCTAAAGCCACATGGTGATTCTCCCTCACATGGCTGCAGGGGTCCTGACTCTGCCAAAAGCGCGTGATTCTCTCACTCCAGTGGCTGCCGCATCTGGGTTTAAATCCCCGCGCCAATCTTCCTCTATAGCCCCATTTTCGACTCCTCCTACAATCAGCTACACTTGCCAGCACTCCTGTATCCCACCAGCTTTACTGGGCTACCTTAGTGAGTCTGGGCAGGTGTGGCCCCATGGCGTGGAGCCAGTCATCTCCAAGCTCTCAGGCAGGCACCGTAAACAAGGGGAGCTGCCTCCCAGTTACATCTTGGGTGGAAGTCACTCCCTTCTCCCTGGCTCAAAGTATGGCCACAGGTATTCAAAGTATCTATGAAACCAGTTGATAGATATGTTAAAAGACCATGCCAGAGGTTAGCTGCAAAGCTGTTGCTATGCAAAACAGCTCTCAATAGCCCTGCTCCATTTGTCCCTTCCCCCAACTCACACCTGAGGGGGAAAGGGTGAGGACATCTTATATGTCTTTCTAATATTTCCTGGATATCCTGAGTTCTGGGTGCCATTCCAAATCCCTATTTTGGGCCCCCCCTCTTAGCTACACCCTGTTACAGCATGATTACGTAGGAAACAAAAAAAAAGTTCCCACAAATTTTCAAAAGTACCCCTTTAAGCGGTGGCAGAGTCACTGAGAACCACTGGTTTAGGTGGAGGTTTAAAACAGCAGCGGAGAGGGAATTTAAAAGATATGTATAAAAGGAAAGCCAAGTAGCAGTGAAGATGTGGGTGCAAGTACATGAATTTGGAGTAGTAGGGTTACAGCTTCCTCCCACAGAGCCAAGAAAATGAGAGTAGAGGAGGAGATGATTGTTGGATCTTGAACCAGATGGACTGAGGAAGTGTGCTACGCTTCTGTGTAAAGGGAGCAAGATGAGGTGGTTGAGGGGTGAGTAAAAAGGCATCTGGAGTCTGAAGATTCAAATGAACCCAGAGGTCAGACTCCCCTCCTGCAGTAAGTAGACTGGAGGCCAAGAGAGTTACCTAGTTTAAAACACATAATATGCTGGGAAAATAAACAGTACCAAAACAGGTTTTTCAAATATATTTATCTAGCAAAAAAGAAACTCACAGCCTCTCTGTCATCATGGTGCATGCTTTTGACTCTTCTTACACGTCTTCTCACAAGACTTTCAGAATCAAGATGTTCCTGTTCAAGAAACAAAAACAGAATTGACCCATTACCCAATGGATTTGGATGAAAACTGAGAGAGGAGACAATGGAGAAGAACCAAGCTGGGTCTATAAGAAATTGCACATGAGATGGCTAACATATTTATGCGGTATCCAGGTTGCTTGCATCTTATCATATCACTGAAAAGATCATGATTATCTGGACAGCTGGATGTGTTTTATTGGGAAATTATTGGCAGAATTATTTTTATCTCTATTAATATTTTTCTGTACCTGTAGGCTGGTTCACTAATGAATGTGAGACCTTTCAAAAACAAACAAAAACTCAGATCAGAAGGAAAAAATCCATCCAATCCCTGCAGATGGACCCTGTGTATCCTCTGGAGGACATCTGTTCACCCCAGAAGCCTGGGGGCTAGATTTTTACAGACTTTAGCGGGAGACTGGGTGGAAGGTGGGACTGGATAGTTCCTCTACATTCCACAGGAACTGCCCAGTAGATAGATTCAGAGGCTAAAAGCTTATCTAGAGTCGGGCAATGTGAACCCTGACTTGCTGTCCAGATCTCGGATTCTAAAACCCTCACTCTGCAATTACACCCCGCCGGCAGGCATTCTCCATTCCAAGCCCTGCTCCTCCCCTCTCAGGAGGAAATGGTGCAGGGCTGGCGTGGACCATTGGTCTCTACCGACCGCCTGAGTCCGGCTTGCAGCTAGAATGGCTTCATATCCCTTTACTCAAGGAAATCTCCACACATGGAGATCCGAATACCTTTGGGTACAACGAAAGTTGGGGTGTGAGGGCGGGCAATTTATGTCAGGAAAATATCTGGGCTGACGCCACTTATGTTGGGGCAAGTGGGAGGAGGAAAGGATCTTTCTAAACCGTGGAGAAGAGCAGCTACTGGCTCTGACCCACTGGGCTGCATGTGACGTAACTCTGGGAGGTGGAGTATGTAGATTAAAGATGTAGGGCCATTTGGAACCGCGTTTTCTGGGAAATTATGCATTGTATTCCACTGTTATCAATACTAAGATAGCACAAAAATCCTATTTTTTTGTTCATTATATATAGATAAAGGCCAATCACAGTCATTTCAGGTGTCGCCCGAACCTTACAGTGATGTGCCCAGCAGTGGACCCTGCCTGGGTCTGAAGCAACTCATACTTACCTGGCAGGGGAGATACCATGATCATGAAGGTGGTTTTCCCAGGGCGAGGCTCACCCATTGCACTCCGGGTGTGCTGACCCCTGCGATTTCCCCAAATGTGGGAAACTCGACTGCATAATTTGTGGTAGTGGGGGACTGCGTTCGCGCTCTCCCCTGGTTCTGTGTGAAAGAGCAGACACTGAAGTTTTTGCAGCATGTGGTGGGTATTTTTCCTCTCGGGCTTTTTTGGTGGTGCTCATGTGAACGTGAGGTTTATTTTGAGGTTTGCTTGTTTCATTTTAGTATAGTGAAAGGATTGGGGCTGTTATTAGTTGTGAGTTGACAAGTTAATCTAGCGTACCTGCTAGAATATAAAAGGTCTCTGCTGCGTAACTTAGTTGCTGAAACAGCAGATATATGATGATAAGCATTCTGCCCTTTTTTTCTCTTTGAGAGAACATAAAGCTCCCATGTAAGAGATACCTTCTCTATACCAGGGGAAAAGAAACATTTCCAGAGAAAGGGGAGTCTAAGCCAGAAAATTTTGTACAGACCTTGTTAAAATAATTCTGATGTACCTTTAGCCTTCCCATACATGTTAGTTATTTTTTCACAATTGCTTCTATAACTGGAAAAGACAGCGGTGTTCGGGCTGCCTGTCACTAACAAATCCAATAAGCCCTGACAACGACTGAATCTTTTATGGGCGCTTTATTCAGATGGCCGGCGATCCGACAAGATGGCGGGTTCGTACCCTAACAAACCATCTTCCCTTCTCTTTCCTGGCCAGATCTTTTAAAAGGGAGGTGGGGGAGGACAAACAAGGTGTGGTGAGGGCTTTGAGATTCAGAAGCTGCAACATTTCTGTCCTCAGCAGCTAGCTGTTCCCAAGAGGGGGAGGGTGGTCGTCTGCTCTCCCTGGAACAAAGGTTCAGATGTCCCCAGGTGATAATCTTCTCTCAGTGCCCCAGGAGGCCGGCTGTTTCTCAGGAGTCAGGGTGGGCTTTATCTGTAGTTTGGGGGGGGGGAGAAAAAAGCTTTAACATACACTTTACTTGCTAGACTTGTAACTTTTTCCTTAAGCTAAAATTTTCCAAGTCTTGAGTCCCCTATCAATTCTTTGTACAACCTCATACAAAAAGCATTTAGGTTTTGTCACTTCTTTGGGTCTCCATTTTCTTTTGAGGGCACCTGTGTCAGGTACATTTACATTAAATAAATGTGAATACTTTCATGCTGTTAAACTTTATCTGCCAATTTTATACTTAGGCTTAGCCAGAGACCCTGAAAGGGAGAGGTAGGTTTGCCTGTACACACAACAGCAAAGCCTTTGGTGCTATAGTTGCTGCAGAATTGTCTTGCCCCAAGTGCCTAGACAAAAGGGAAGAAAAGAAAACATGTGTCATCTGTTTTCATTGTCTAAAAAGACAGAAGCCCTCTGTTTGTGACCAAAGCCAGGCGGAATGTTCTCTTCCTTCACGCCAACAGGGCACCTGTCCAGTAGTGGAATGGCCCAGGTAGGGTTGGAGAGGGGCTTGAGGCTGTAATGCTACACGCATTCTCTTAGTCGGCACAGAAACCTTGTTAGGTAGGCAGACATTTTACTCCCACTTTACAATTTGGGGAAATGGAGACAGAGACTGAGGGTAGTATCTAGGCTCGGAGTAGAGCTGCGACCTCAGCCCTGGCACAACCGCAGTGATGCTTTGCTGGACTGTGAGCCTCTGCCTCCCAAACTGCCCTGCCATGCAGCTTGGAATTCAGACTCATCAAAATAGATCCATGTAAGTGGGAACCTGTGCCCAGAAGGCAAGGAATTGAAAACTATCCCCAGCTACCTGTTGATGATTGTCTTCTAGATTGTCGCCAGGTATAGCAACAGCGAATTTATCCACTTCAAGTATTAGTGATACATAGTGACAAGAGGCGGGGTTATGTAGATGAGTAGCGTGGTGACTGCTGGTTTGAGTGTATTCATGGGCAAAAAAGTTTCCTCTGGGTACCCAAAAGAACTACTTTAGTCTCTGTCTTATAAATAACACTGCATTTTCCAACCTAAGACCTACAGAACTCGCAGTATAATTCGCCATGATTTAAAAGTGTGTTGAGGACAATTGTGACTGGAAAAAGCCTTATTTGTGGTTTCTGGAAAAAAAAAAGAGCTTTAACATATGCATTGCTTGCTAGGCTTAATAATTTTTTCATTAATCTAAAAGTTTCCAGGTCTTGAGTCCCTTATCAGGAATACATGAATGTTGCAACCACCATATAAGACAATATGGTATTTCAGAGAAACATGGAGTTTTCCTATAATTTAGCAGTCCTAACTCTGGGTATATACACAGAAGAAATGAAAACTCATTTGAAGAGTTATTTGTATATTCTAGCAGCATTATTTACAATAGCCAAAGGTAGAATCAACCCAAACTGTCCAGCAATGGAAGTATGATAAACAAAATGGAATGTGTACATACATATACATATATACATATGTATACATACATAATGGTGTGGCTCAGTGGATTGAGTGCCAGCCTGCAAACCAAAGGGTTGCCAGTTTGATTCCCAGTCAGGGCACATACCTGCGTTGCAGGCCAGGTCCCCAGTAGGGGGCGTGTGAGAGGCAACCACACATTGATGTTTCTCTTCCTCTCTCCCTCCAGTCCCTTCTCTCTAAAAATAAATAAATAAAATCTTTTAAAAAAAAGTTTAAAATGGTAAATTTTATGTTGTATATATTTTATCACAATAAAATAAGTAGGCATTAAAAGATTGAGCAGCATTGTCACATACAGGTGAACATTTCAGTACGAGAGAGCCTGAAAATGCACATTGGATTTGTCCCGTTGTAAGAAGACGTTGGGGACGTTGTCAGCAGCCCAGTGTCAGGAGTATGGTGAAGAACACCACATTAACAGGCCCTCAGTGCAGGCACAATCCAGCTAAATGGATGAATGAAGTGGAGATAGTTACTATAGATTGACTCCCCTTTCATGAAGACATGTGACATAATTTGCTATTTTTAGTGTGTTATTTTGCTAGAGCTCCCATAACAAAAAAAGTACAGAATAGGTGGTTTAGGCTACAGAAATTAATTTTCTTACAGTTCAGTATCAAGGTGCCAGCAGGGCAGGGTTCTTCTGAGGTCTCTCTCTTAATTGCCTTTTTTACGTGGTGGTTCCTTTGCAGTCACTCCTGAAGCTGAAGTCTCCTCTTCCTATAAGGACACCAGTCACAGTGAATTATGACCCCATTCTAACAACTTCAGTTTAACTTAATCACCTCTTTAAAGACCTTATTTCCAAATATAGTCACATTCTGAGGTCAGGGCTTCAATATATGAATGGGGGGGTACAATTCAGCCCCCATTAGACACCTGAATCATTATAGAAATATGCCACTCTTTTATACCTGGTTATAGGAGGGAGGCAGAAATGGGGATAGGACATGGTAGTTTGCTGTAAAAGCTTCAGTTCATATTTAAACTAAGCAGTGCTTTCTTAGTTATTTTTGTTTGCTTAAGAATGTTGTGGTATTACTGGATTACTAGGATGCTGCTTTTAGTCACTTATATGGATATTAACAAATACTGAAGGAAATAAATTTAAAACACTCAAGTTATTAGCATTTTACACCTTTTGTCAGTGGATAAATTAAGGAGGTATTACTTCTTAGTAACCTAAAAGCCTCCTGGCTAGTGAAGACCTACCGAATATGTCAGCCTCATTGCTTTTTCTTTGATTTCATCCTATGTCACACCCTCTGTGTCTCTCTATGTAGTATTTACTTATGCCCTTGATGTACATGCTTGTTGATTAATGTGGATTTGACTTCCTTCTCTTATCTACTGTTTACAGAGCACCAACTTGGTGCCTCTTGTCTGCCCAGCTAGACAGCATTGTGATGGCAGCAACCTACTTTTATGTCTTATGTATATAACATCTGTCACATTTGAAACACATGGTAGGTGTTGCACAGACATGTGATTGTATTATGGTTAGGTGTGGATGCCATGTGTAGAAAGTTAAAATTTCACCCTGGCTGATTTGGCTTAGTGGTTGAGCACTGGCTTGCAAACCAGGAGGTTGCCATTTTGATTCCCAGTCAGGGCACATGCCTGGGTTGCAGGCCAGTTCCTGGTTGAGGACATGCGATATGTTCTTTCACACATTGATGTTTCTCTCCCTTTTTTCTCCCTTCCTTCCCCTCTCTCTAAAAATAAATAAAATATTTTTAAAAAAGAGAAAGTTAAAAATTCTGAGCATGGTTCATATAATGTACTAGAGTAGCAGCTAACAACATGGAGAGCTCACTTGGGGCCAGGCACAGCTCTAAGCTTTTTACGGATGTCAGCTCATTTAAACCTGTCAGCAACCCTCTGATTACTATTATCCTCATTTACAGAGGAGGAAATTGAAGTCTATCAAGGTTAAATAATTTTTCCAAGGTTCTATAGTTATGGGGGTGACAGAGCTTCAGAGACCAAACTGTGAACCCAGCCCACGTTATACTGTCTGCATTCGAACATAATGACTGACTGCATTTGCATACTAACCTTCAGAGTTAGTACTCTCCTAGTTGTCTAGACGATACAGCAAAGATGTTCATTTCTAATTTTCCTAGTAGTCATCACTATTTTAATCTTGGGAATTGGTAATAAATATATTCAGTTCTTCAATTTCAACAGTAACATTGAGAATACATGTTAATCTTGTAGAATTTCAGCAGTTATTCCTCTAATTCTGTTCATGATAAATGAAAATGGACAGAAGTGAAAGAAATATGTAAATTTTTTTTAAATTAAAAAAGTGAAAAAATGTAAAAGAATAAAATAAGCATGTTGCTTTCTTTTTGAAACAGGATGTCTCGAGCTGTTCCTCTTCCAGTCCCCTGTCCTGTTCGACTTGGTTCCTTAAGAGATGACTCTTTGGAAGCTCAGCTTCATGAGTATGTCAAACAAGGAAACTATGTGAAAGTGAAGAAGATTCTTAAGAAAGGTAGGCACTGTGTTGAAATGACATGCAACTTGGTCCATGTTTCTGAACAGTGCTGGATGGAAAAACAGGTATATGCTAAAATTATGAGCTCTTGGGGAAACCATAAGTTAAATTTAATGAGATGACATGTTCTCTACCATTGCAGTGATATTTTTCAATAGAAGTCTTAAATCATTGTTTGGAGACTGCTTCATTTTGTTTCGTGCTAGGGAACCATAAGGTCTTCCTACTGTTAGTTTCCTGAGGTTTCTCTTCAGGCCCTGGCCTCCAGCCTTTGATTCTGGCTGATTCCCTTTTACCTTCAAATGTAATTCCATCCACTGGGTCCTCTGAGGCCGGCCACCTTTCATAGCTTTCCTCTTCCTTGCTCCTTCCAAACACTTGGTGCTTTTGCTTCCAGGTTTTTTTTCCTGGAGGCTACAGGCAGCTTAGCCTGAGAACAAGCAGAAATAGCACATGTAGATCAGGTAATCTTCAAAAGAACAAACAAAAAAGCCACAGGCAAACAAAACCTCTGGCATTTGGCCTTTGATCTGAGATCCAGGATGGCTTTTTTCAGAGTAACCAGCTCTCCTGATTCACCTGTCTTAGTTTTCTGTTCTTCATTCTTTGTATTGAAGGGGAGGCTTATGAAGGTTCTCTTAGATGGTCTGTGGAGTAGTCAGGGTGACCACATTTCTCTACAGTGTTCCTCCGTTTGCCTCAACAGCATTCCTGAAAACTTCCAAAAGGATACCCCAAATTTTTGTAGGATCCAACTACCCAATAAAAGTTGCCTCAAAAAGTTCTCAAACTTATTTGTATACCACCCCTAGAGTCTATAGGTGAGGTAGCTGATAGTGAGCTCAATAGTTTGTTTAAAAGGTCTTATTTTTCTCCCCTGAAAATTTTGTATTTTATCTTATAACATATCTATGTCTGTATGTGTGTGTTTATTGTATAAGTAGTTGGTATACAACATTATAATTCAGTATCTGTAGACACTGCAAAGGGACTACCCCAAAAGTCTCATTACTGTCCATCATCATTACTGTTCATCACAATTGAATTCCCTTCACCCTTTTGCCCATCCCTCAGCCCCTTTCTCCTCTGGTAACCACCAATCTTTTCTTTGTATCTCTGAGTTTGTTTTTGTTTTGTTTATTTGTTTGTTTGTTTTAGATTCCTGATATGAGTGAAATCATATTTGTCTTTCTCTTTTTGACTTATTTCACTTAACATTATATCCTCTTTGAGGTCCATTCATGTTGCAATGTCAAGGTTTCATTCTTTTTAATGGCTGAGTATTATTCCACAGTGTGTTTGTATGTGTGTTTTAACATAAAAATTGATGTTTAAGGTAGGCATATAACCTTTAGTGTCTGTCCGTACCCTTCAGTGTGAGAAGCAGAGTTTTAAGACATTTCTTATCTCCTAGACATTCCTGAACATTCTGCGTCTTCAAATTCTTGACATTAAGCTAGATCGGGGGATGAGGCTGATGGGTGTAACAGGATGAAGCAGGACTTCATCTGTGTCTGAGGATTGCATCTAAAGCCTAAGAGTAGAGAAGAAGGGGTAACACATTTCCCCACAGTCTCAAGCAGGGTTTCTCAGGAGATTGCCAAAATGGAAGAGATTCTTTAAAAAAACATTTGCAAGAATAGAATGCCATGGCTTTTCCTATCCTTCCCTGCCTCAAGGCGAGTAAAGGGACCCTTCAGGTGAACCTCATGGAGAGAATTGTGGTACTTGCAAGTAGGAGAGATGGGATCCTGTGTCCCATGCTGTTGAACAGTAGAAATGTGTCAGCCCACCTCAGCTGCCATCAAGGTGGCATGAAGAGAACCTGGCATGTTACCTGGAATTTATGGGCCAGGGAGAATGCCATCTGCTTCCTACTTGAAACAGTCCTTGATGACTGGTTGAATATGGGAGAGCAGCAGTTGTAGTGGTCACACTTCCACCAGTTGGTGGGGTAAATATAGACTCTGTTTCGGGTAGCTGAGCCACCTAAAGGGATCTATCTCACCTATGAAGGAAGGAAGAATCCCGCCCTGGCTCGTGTGGCTCAGTGGATTGAGCATGGGCCTGCGAAACAAAGGATCGTGGTTTGATTCCCAGTCAGGGCACATGCCTGGGTTGCAGGCCAGTTCCCAGCAAGAAGTCAGCAGGAGAGGGCAAGGAGCTGCATTGGGGTTCTGTACAGTGGAGTGGAGGTACCTGAAGGGCCCACTAATCTCTCCCACAACAGAGCAGGCATTAGGATGAAGGCAAAAACTACAAAGAGCATCAGCTATGTACAAAGGCTTTTTCCCCTTGTCATCTCATTGGTTAATGTTATGGTTTTATTAACAAATATAATGTGTATACAATTTGTCTATTCATTTTCTTTGCTGTGCAGCCTGGCATTGGGATTGGTGATGCTGATGGTCAGCTGGGCTGCTCTTTCCACGATGGAGTTGCAGTTCTTTGAGGAGATGTGAGCAATCTTAGCACGAGATTTGTTACACATCAGTAACACTTCAAGCTCCTTGACGTTGTGGACCAGGAATTTCCAAAAGCCACTGGGCAACATGTACTTTGTTTTCTTGTTGCTCCCATAACCCATGCTGGGCATCAAGATCTGGCCCTTGAATCTTCTGTGCACCCTATTGTCAATGCCTCTGGGTTTCCACCAGTTCTGTTTAATTTTGACATATCAGTCTGTGGTGCCGGATGAACTTCTTGCTCCTCTTTTTGACAATCTTGGGTTACACAAGGGGTCTAAGGGCAGTCATGGTGCCAGTAGGATATGGCTGCCACCTGCATAGGTGGTACTGATGAAGAACAGGACTAGACAATTTGTTACCTGAAATGAGATTGTACTTGAATATCTCAAAGTAACTGAAAGACTATGGAGTCTGCCTGAGATGTGTCTCAGGAGAAGTGGGGGAGGGACAGCCAACTGACAGAGTGGACTTGAGGGCAGCAGGAGGGGAAAAATCATTTCCTGATTCTATCCTCAGTTCAGCCCATCCAGAAGATCTGTAACTACAGATTATGAGTTCTAAAAGCCAAAAGACGAGTTTCAGAACCTTCACCCAGACTTTATTTTTTAATCACACATATATTACCTGAACCTTGGGGTTAGAAAAGATGTATGGCCCTGGCTTCTAGGAGTATAATACAGCAGAAGAAATAGACATGAATTAGTAATTGATGTATGGAGAAGGGCAAGAGGAGAAGGGAGCACACCTGGTAGATCTCAGCCTCCTTGTCTGGGGATGGGGGTAATCCAGGGAAACTTTTTAGAGGAAGTGATATCTAGGCCAGGACATTAAGAAAGAAAGGGAGTCAGGATGATGAAAAGGTAAAAGTCAGAGGTAAGGCAGGATTAAAGGGATACCAGGGCCCTTAGGATGGAGGGGATGACTTGAGTTGGAGAAAGGAAAAGAGTAGGAGAGAGTAGTTGTGGGGTGAAGCTGGCCTAGCAAGCTGTGGCTGCACCAGGCCTAATGGACTGTTGGAAGGACTTTGGTGTTAGGTGCGTACTTAGGACTATTATGTTTTCCTGATGAATTGGCCCTATTACCACTATGAGATATTCCTCTTTATCTCTGGTAATACTTACTGTCTTGTAATCCACTTTATCTTACATTAATATAGTCCCTTCAGCCTCCTTATGCTTACTGTTGCAAGAAATATCTGTGTTTTTATAGTTAAAATGTCTTGTTGAGAGAATATAGTTGAGGCATATGTTTTAAAATTCGTTCTGACACACGCTCCCCTTTTTTAAAAAAAAGATTATATTTATTTATTTAGAGAGAGGGGAAGGGAGGCAGAAAGAGAAACATCAATATGTGGTTGCCTCTCACATGGCTCCACTGGGGACCTGGCCTGCAACCCAGGCATGTGCCCTGACTGGGAATTGAACTGGCAACCCTTTGGTTCACAGCCCAAGCTCAATCCACTGAGCGACACCAGCCAGGGCACACCCTCCCTTTTAATTGGAGTGTTTAGTCTATTAATATTTAATGTAACTCTTGACATGGTTGGATTTAGAACATTTTATTACAGCATTTGTTTTCCATTTCTCTCTCTGTTTTTTGTTTCTTGCTTCTTTTCTGTTCTTTTGACTTAAATATTTTTAGAATTCTATTTTAATTTAGCTACTGGCTTTTTAGTTATACTACTTTGCATTATTTTTTAGTGGTTGCTCTAGTGATTACAATATATATCTTTAATTTTCCATAGTCTACTTAATATTGCACCACTCCACATACTGTTTACTTCACCCATATAGGCTTCTCCCTTTCCCCTATCCTTTATCATAAAGATTCTGTAAGTATCATAGCTATGTAAATTAAGAACCCCATGATATAATTCTATAATGTTTGCTTTGAAGTGTGATGTATACTTTAAAGAAATTAAATTGTTTGACTATGGTGTGCCTAGGCGTGATTATCCTTATATTTATCTTGCCTGGGTTTACTGACCTTGAATATGGAAATTAATACCTTTAATCAAATTTGGGAACCTTTTTGGCATTAGTTCCTCAGATACTCTTTCTCTTTCATTCTCTCCTTGCTTTCTGGGAATCCACTTACATTTATGTCAGACTTTTTGGTATTGTCCCACAGTCCCCAAAACTGTGTTAATTTTTTTTTTCCTCTGTGTCCTTCAGTTGGATCACTTCTCTTGATCTGTTATCAACCTGGTGACTCTTCCTCTGTTGTCTTTAGTCTGCTTTTCACCTTTTCCAGTTTCAATAATTCTCTAGAATGACTCAGAACTCAGGAAAACATTTTATTTACTATTACTGGCTTATTATAAAGGATATACACCTCCATGCCCTATTTGGGTACACTACCCACTGAGCACCTTCAATCTGTTCAGTAATCTAGAAGCCTTCTGAATCTTACTGCTAAGGGGTTTTTGGAAGTTTCATTTCCTAGGCAAGGGTTGAAGAAACCACTGGCCATTGGTGATTGAACTCAATCTCTAGTACCTCTCCCCTCCCAAAGGTGGGGCAGGGTTGAGGTCAGGGACAGTGGTGGAGCAGAAAGTTCCAACCTTGTAATCCTGATTTGGTTTTGGTTTTTCTGTGGACCACGCCCTCTCCTGAAGCTATCTAGTAATCCCTCCTCTTTCTTTTAAGGCAAAGGAAACCTGGTCCCTCAAGGTGGTGGACTTCTGTAGTGGGTAAGAGGCAAATCTGTACTGACTAGCAGCAGGAGCAGCATTTCCTTAACCTGTAGTGAGGTGGCTGTGACCCATCTGGACCCAGGTGGTGCCCCATGTGGTGGACAGGGTAATAGCATATCGCTTTGGGTTGGAGTCAGCTGCGTGCAGTGTGTCATTGGCTGCTGGGAAGCCATATGTTACTAACTCCATGGCTGCTTTGAAGTGTTTCTGGAAGATTTACAAGTGCAAATGATGTTTTAAACTTTGCTATTGAATGGAAGTGTTATTGAATATGAAGTGAAATACATTTGTAAGGTGAACTTGACAAAAAAAAAATGTCGCCGTGACTATAAAGTGAATGCCTGTCCTCACCCACCGGAGGCTACAAGCTCAAAGTTAAGACTATACTTTCAGGGATCATTTCTATAGTTTGTGACTAGAGAAGTTCCTCTGAATGTGTAGAGCACCCGAAACCACGAGGAAGAGGTGCAGTGTTCTCTCCTGAGCGTGAAGCCGGCTCTTGGTGTTGCTTTTGCAACTGCCGCTAGCCATTGATGATCGTTCTTCTCTTCCTTTGGAAGAGTGAGAGGGAGAGAATGCAGTCTGAGTGGTTTTGGTTAAATCAAGTGTTGAGTGCAACCTAGTATTTATTTGAAGTTTTGAAAGTTGTAGTTACTTTGTATTTTCCATTTTACTTGCCCTTTATTTTTTTTTTGTTTTGCTTTTTTCTTAAAAATTTTCCCAGTAACTTTCTCTCACCACTTATCCCCCTTTTATACTTTTATCCACTTCCACCCTGCTATTATACAATCATACTGTTGTTCTTGTTCAAGAGCTTTTTTAAATTTTTTTTTTCCTAAAAAGTCTGACATACCTTTCCCCCCCATCATGGAGCTGTCAGCCTGCTCTTTTGGAGTTTGTCTCCATTTTGTTAGTTCAGTTTGTTTATTAGTTTTTTAAATTACCAGAGTGTGTAGTTCTTAATCTTGTTTTTAAAAAAATTCAACCATTGTAGTTCTTTAACATCTAATGTTTTGTCTTTTTTTTTTGGTGGTACCTCCCACCCCCGCAACCAGCTGTTGTTAAGTAGTTTTCTGCCTTTGGTATTTTGGTTTTGTTCTTTATAAACTATGGAATTTTTAAGGACTTTTAGCACATGGAGTTTTTTTTACAATAGTCTTCAAATTTTTATTTCATTCAGATTTTAAAAATCTGTATATATTTTTTTAAAATTGATTTGAGGGAGGGGTTGGGGGGAGCAGGAGTAGGAGGGAGACATGGAGGGAGACTTGATTTGTTGTTCCACTTAGCGCATTCATTGGTTGCTTCTTGTATGCGCCCTGACTGGGGATAGATCCTGCCACCTTGGTGTATTGGGACAGTGCTCTAACCAACTGAGCAACACCGCCAAGGCTTGTGTGTAGTATTTTTGTGTTGCCCAACCTTTCCTGATCCTTGTTATTAAAGTATTCCCTGAGTCTGCAATGGGGTGGATACTCTTAGTGGCTAGCTTTTCTTTCTTTTTAAAATGTACTTCTGATATTTTCTTAATTGTTTTAAGATGGTTTGTTCTGCCACAAAAGAAGTTCCAAACCTGAAGAAAGGTTTTGAGTTTATTTGAACCAAGATTTAGGGGCCAGTTCTAAAAGCATGCTTGCAAAGGATTGAGAAGATACTCCAAGGAATAGTAGTTTTGCAGTTTATTTTATACAATAGATTCAAAGGAGAAGACAGAAAGAAGGTTATGTGAAATCTGGGAAATATCTAGGCCCCAGGGATTAACTAGTCTACTTTCCTTGACTGTGCTCCTTCCTGTTAAGAATTATGAATAGTCTGTGGTTTTATAGATTACCCTGTTACAGGTTTATGGTTTCAGGCAGAAGACATAAGATTCCTGCTTCAGAGTTGAATCATAGTTTTTTTATTCATAGCAACAGTGGTAACTAGAATATTAGCTAGGTACTACTAATTAGTAGCTACTACTAATGTTCTATTTTGGTGTTTGTTCCTCAAACCCCAAGTCTCACAGAATCATAAAAGGACTAGATGATACTGCACACGTAGTGGGTTCCTTTGCAGTAGTACTCTGAGCTCAACCCAAATCTTTTATAATGGACAGTATGCTCTTTGCTCCAAAGGCAGATACTATCTTTACTCTACTACACAGTGAGCATGCTTGCACTTTGCTCTAAAGGGAGATTCTGTATCTTCCAAAGTTTGGTCTTCAAAAAGAATCTAGAACAGAGGGTAGTTACTGCCTCACTCCCATGATGCAGAAACACGAATAATTCATGGAGAATTGTCTTCCCACATTGTTGCTGCTCTTCCTTACTCTTAGGCTTGCTTGGGCAGGTGAATTTACCAGGTGCTATAGATAAGTTGTCCAGTTTCTACCTACAGGTAAGGGAGAAAGTCTAGTAGCGGGGACAGACATGGGGCCTTGTAAGCTATTTAGAGGGGTTTTATGTTTAGCCCAAGGGTTTGGAAGCTACAAGCTTTAAGCAGGGGAGTGATTTGTTAAAAAAAAAAATCAAGTAAGTCTAAAGATTTAATTAGCTTTATTAAGCGATTTATGAATTGGGCACTTGCCCATCACCAACTGGAAGGGTGCTGAGGGCTACAAAATAGAAGGTTTTTATGGGAAGTACGGTGGGGCAAAAGAGCTATTAGTGGAGAAAAATAAAAGAAAGGATAATTTTGGGGCTGGGCCGTGTTTTCTTAGTGAAAAGAGGGGGGAGGTTTTCTTTAATCATGTAGATTGCCTATTGGGCATAATCCACCAAACCGAAAGGTTGCGGGTTAATTCACGGTCAGCCCAAGGCTGGGTTGCGTGCCAGGACCCACCCGGTTGGGGGCATGCGAGGGGCAACCCATCGATGTTTCTCTCGCACCTTGAAGTTTCTCCCTCCGTCCCTCTCTCTAAAGATAAATAAATAAAATATTTTAAAAAACCCCTGCAATTAAATCCGGTATTAAATCTGGTTTTGGTATCATAGGCTTTTAGCCCTGATGACACCATTTTGGACCTATGGTTTTGTGTGTTTTTTTTTTTAAGATTTTATTTATTTTTTAGAGGGGGGGGGAGGAAGAGAGGGAGAGAAACATCGACGTGTGGGTTGCCTCTCACGCGCTCTCTACTGGGGACTTGGCCCGCAACCCAGAAATGTGTCCTAGACCAGGAATCAAACCGGCAACCCTTTGATTTGCTGCGGCACTCAACCACTGAGCCACGGGGCTTGCTAGCTTCCCCCGCCCCCACCCCCACCCCCTTCCTTTAACCAGATATATTGTCCTGGTGGTTTAAACACAATTCACAAATTTTCAGTACGTAAAAATACCCTGATTTGGAAAAAAAATCCAAAAAGACATTTATATGTCTGATACTTTGATCACAGGGCAAAATTTAAAAATAGGGCGTGCTTTGCAAATGTCCTAGGGTCTGGCTTTGGGTCATCGCTTTCACCTTGCACTTTCACGTTTTTCTTGTGAAGGTCTTCGTTTCCACTAATTGGTCTAAACTGAAGCGTGTCCTGACACACTGGCGCACTTTGTAGTCGTCAGCGTTTACGTAAACGACTGTAAACGACGCTACGGAACTGACACGGGGAAATGGGGCGGGGTTGGAAATAACTGGAGTGTGGTTGGCTGTTTAGCAATTGTATGCTAATTAAGCTAACAATTTGAACTGTCTTCTGAAATGCAAGAGTATTCAAAAACGTTTTGTCGAGCTTTGAGAATGAAAAGTTGTTTTAGAAAACACATGCCAATATATATTTGGGTAAGGTAGCACCGTTAGAAAAAATCACCATCGGTAAAATATGTGTGAATTTTGTTCACCTCGGAAAAGCAAGGATCTTTTGGTTAAGACTATACTTTCAGGGATCATTTCTATAGTTTGTGACTAGAGAAGTTCCTCTGAACGTGTAGAGCACCCGAAACCACGAGGAAGAGGTGCAGTGTTCTCTCTTGAGCGTGAAGCCGGCTCTTGGTGTTGCTTTCTGCAACTGCCGCTAGCCATTGATGATCGTTCTTCTCTTCCTTTGGAAGAGTGAGAGGGAGAGAACGCAGTCTGAGTGGTTTCTTTTTAATTGTGGTTTAAAAGAGAAGATTCTATTTTTGTTGTGAGAGGTTTTTAGGTTATTTGAAGCAATTTTTATTCGTAGTTTTTATTTGTTTTTTAAGTCACAAGGAAGGGCTATTGTTTTGGTAGGATGTTGTTGTGGTTTAAAATGTTTAGCAGACACTGGTCAGTTTAAAATTCAGTGTGAAAAGTCAGTTTAAGAGGTGGGGGGAAAAGTTGAAGTTGATCGTAAGGGTAGTTTTAAAATTGTTTATTTATTGTTACTGAGCCTTGTTTTTTTAAGGATACACTTCACTTTTTATGTTTCTCTCATTTGATTTGCAGGCCAGTTCTCTTATTTATTTAAGCCATGCCAGCTAAGGCTTTTTGTTTTAATTGATAGGATTGAGGCATTCGTGTGACTCCCTTAAGTTCTTTTTCTTGCCCTATTCCCAGTTCTTACGTTCTCAGAAAATTAAAAACAATTTTATTTTTTACCACACCAGTTGTAAATAACATTTTTGTTGCAGTCACTCGTGGTTGCCTTCTAGTTAATCTATGGCCATTTACATGCTTAATGAAAGCTTTCGTTTTTCCTTTTTAAAAAAACTTTGCAGTAGTAATGCATGAAAGTGTTGTGTAAAGGAATTTTAACTTTTTCCCCTACTAACGAATTTTTCTAGTTTTATCACAGGAAATGTTCTGTTACTACTTGCACAGATCTTGATATTTGCTTTGCAGGAATTTATGTTGACGCAATTAACTCCATGGGCCAGACAGCACTTTTCATTGCAGCATTATTAGGTCTTACAAAATTGGTTGATATTCTGGTGGATTATGGATCAGATCCAAATCAGTAAGTACAATAGCATTACCATCTAGAAAATTTATAGTGTGTGATATTAAGATGAGTTGGGGCATTTGGAAACTAATTTGACAAGATATTAAAAGAACTCTACTAACATATCAATAAAATACAATTGCATACCTATCTTGAAACATACCTGTAACTACTAATAAAAGCAGTTTTACTAGGCCCCATGAAATAAGTGAAACTTATGAAATAAGTGAAACTTATTAGTCATTCATTCATTCATTCGTTAGTTGGTGATTAACAGTATGGTTTGCATACTTCTACCTCAGGTTATAATTTGTATGATTCATGTAAGCAGTTTAATAAGCCACGAAACCAAGTTTTTACCAAGTAATATACTTGGCATCACTTTATCCAGATGATTTTTGCAAGGCTTTTGCAGTTGTGGTTAATAGTTGTGGTTAAAGAATCTGTGATTAGTAGTCCAAATTTCAATATGCAACAGCAACATGACAATGAATTAACTTCACCAGTGAACACCCCTTTTCTTTGTTTAACACTTGTTTTTCCCAGTGCCTTCCCAGACACTAGCCTCTCTAGATTTACAGCCCCCTCCTCGATGGGGAGGAGACAGCATGTATTTTTACAGTTTACAGTGCACAGAACCAGAAATGGGTTTTGAGTGCTTACATAGTTTACATGATTTGGCCTGATTTTCACAGGAATGCCTGAATATGAACAATTATAAAAATCATATAGTAGCTTTCCCATATTACATAAGAAGGCATTGTTTAATGTACTTAAAAAACAAACCATGTTGATGTCAGAAAGTTCTTTTCTGTTTTTTAATTTTTTAAAAAAATTTATTCCTGTTATAAGAGTGCTTGCTTACTGGGAGAAAACTTGAAAGTCTGTTAAAGTAAAAAAAAATATATATATATGAGAATTCTGTAACGCAGAGATAACACAAAGAAAATTTTGCTGTCTTTCCATCTAGAATTTCTCTAGACTAACATACACTCTACTGTCTCTGCTGTATTGTTTAATTTTAAGGTCAGAAATAAAGGGCTCACTCACCTGATGTTTGCAGCTAACAGACATTAAAGACATTGTCACAAGAGAGAAATGGTCTCTGGTTAGGCTGTCCTTCGCCAGCCTGACCCCAGGATGCAGCAAATATGGAGAAATTTTTTCACGACAGCTATTGTCAGAAGTTAGAGGAGGAAAGAACACTGGTTTGGAACCACACCCACACATGGGTGTGACCCTCAGCTTTGTCCTTTTGTGTTCTCACCTATACCTTGGGAAACGATAGTGCCTTGAAGGGTAGACATAAGGATGGAGAAAGGGGATGTGTGTAAAGCCCATGTTGGCACAGACCAGGTGCCTTCCAAATGCTTTGATTATAATCCTCATCACTAAAGGTCAGCTCTGCAGAAAAGGAGCCCCATGTCACCCATTGAATTCTCCTCCCCTCCTCTGTGGAAAGGAGGAGTGTTGCCATGGACACTCACTGTATCCCCTTCCAGCCGCTGCTTTGATGGAAGCACCCCTGTCCATGCAGCTGCGTTTTCAGGCAACCAATGGATCCTCAGCAAACTGTTGGAAGCAGGGGGCGACCTTCGACTACATGATGAGAAGGGTCAAAACCCACAGACCTGGGCTCTTACAGCGGGGAAGGAGCGCAGCACTGTGGTAAGGGAGGACCCACACTGCAGCCTCACCCAAGGCAGAGCAGTAGGCTGGGAGTCAGGAGCCCAGGGACCAGAGGGTGGTCCTGGGGACAGCACAAGGCTTGCAGTGGCATTGCCCTTGGCACTGGACACACAGGTCTGGGCTCTTGCCCACTTCCAGCTGTAGAACCAGCTATGGAACCTTGTAGATTTCAGGCAAGTCAGTAGTGAACCTTTCTGGTCGTTGGTATGGTGGGGAGGGAGAAAAATGGTAATTTTGTCTGATCCTTAACTAGCATTTACCACACATCAGACATCGTAATTAAATTATTTAAATATTAACTCACTTAATGTTTGTAACAACCCAATGAGGTAGATGGGGAAAGTGACGCTCATTGGCATGAAGTAATTTTCCTGAGGCCACACACTGGCAGGTGTTTTGTGGTCTAATGAGGACTAAATAACAAATGGAAAGCATGAATGGTGTGCACTGCATAGGCATATGGAAGGAAGAGGGGGAGGGGAGCAGAGTTTTCTCTCTACGCTTCTCTTCCTCTGGTTCTCCTGCTCATTAGCTGTTGGGCGTTGGACAGATGATTTTGCTCTCCCTGCCTCAGTTTTTTCATCTGTCAAAGCAGGGAATTGGAGGAAATTATTGCCAAATCATCTCCCTGAAAACATTCCATTCCTTTAGAAAATAACTTGGACTCCTCCCTTTCGTGTCTTGGGGGTTCCTGGCTCCTTGGACTGTTCAGCCACTACACAATCCCACTGAAGGGCCAATGTCCACTAGCCATGCCAGCACTGAGCATCTCTGTGGTGTTGCAGATGGTGGAGTTCATGCAGCGCTGTGCCTCACATATGCAGGCCATCATCCAGGGCTTCTCCTGTGACCTCCTGAAAAAGATTGATTCCCCTCAGCGGCTCATCTGCAGCATTCCCCGGTTTGGGGGCCTTATGCAGGGGTGAGTGCTACCTCAAGCTGAGTGGGATGTTCTGCACCACCCCAGCCTCTCTCACGGGACCCCTGCAGTGGGCCACATAGTTCCCTTCCAGAATCTGGCTCACCCATAGGGATGAGCTCAGAGGGACATGTGGCCATTGAAAAAGGATAGCCAGAGGAGCACCTTTGGCCATGTCCCCTTTCCAGGAATGTCTGGGGCACATGAGTACTGGGCTCCAGCAGGAGCCACCCTGTGCTTAGCAGAGCAGGAGCTTTTCAGGCCTGGGCAGCTTAGCAGAAAACCCTTAGGGCCTCTGGGTGGCTGGTTTTTCTTTCTTTTCTTTCTTTCTTTCTTTTTCTTTTCTTTTCTTTTTTTTTTTTTTTTTTTTTTTTTTTTTTTTTTTTTTTTTTTTTGACATCTTGAAGGCCTGTTTCTTTATTACTAAGGTTGCAAAAGACCACAAATGCTTAATTTACAATTCCTTAGGCTATTTTTAAGCTGGTGTGAGAGTCTTGTCAATAGCTAGGTGGGCAGCTGCAGGAGGTGGGCCCCAGGCTCAGTTATTTTAAATTCTTGGGATTTTATTGACTTAGGGTTTGTGTTCAGAGAATCGTTTTCATTTTGATTTTCTCTAACGGTATCTCTGTAGTCAGGGTGGCTAGACTTGTCACACTCTTGAAGGTTCCCCATCCTGTCCTGTCATGCTCATTGACTCCTGGTTTTGCTCTGATGACTTGGATGCCGCTGGCTTCTCAGGCAAGATGAGTCAGATTCCCTTGAGGACCAGTTAATACCTAACTGCTCTCTCTGCTTCTACTCTTGCTGATCTTGGTTCTTTAACCAGAATCCAGAATGATGTATTAAAAAATGGACATTGAATTGTGCTACTTTCTGCTAAAAACCCTTAGGGTCTTTTTTATGACTATCAGGATTAACTCCCAAATCCCTCATCTGGCCTCTGTGCCCCTGCGTGGTCTAACTCCTCCCCACTCTCACACCTCCTGGCCTGCCAGTGTTTGAATCTTGGCAGACTGAGTCATTACTAACAAGTTCCAGGCCTAGTTCCTGCTACTGCTCTTGTAATCCCAGGCCAGCAGGTTTCTCCTTTCTGGCTCCACTTTCTCCATCTCTAAAATGAGAAAGTTGGACAAGATAAGCTTCATGATTCTTTCGAACTTTGACTATTTGTATTATCTATTGCTGCATAATGAATCACCCCGCCCAACTTAGCAGTTTCAAACAAAAATAAATGTCTGTATCTTACATATTTTCTGTTGGTCAGGAATCAGGGAACAGCTTAGCTGGGTGGTTCTAGCTCAGGGTTTCTTAGGAAGTTGCAATAGAGATGTCAGCTGGGGCTGAAGTCATCTGAAGGCTTAACTGGGGCTGGAGGAATCAGTTTCAGGATGGGGCACTCTCATGGCTGAGTGTTGGGCTTCCCCATCGGGCTTCTGGAATGTCCTCATAATATGGCAGCTGGCCTTCTCCAGAGCAAGTGACCTTAGAGGGATCAGGGCCAAGCCCTGGTGGATTTAGCCTTGGAAATCACACCAGTCTGTCATTTCTGCAGTATCCTGTCATTTCTGCATTACCCAGTGTTCAGTATAACAGAGCAGCACAATCTGACCTCTGAGGGGCTACACAGGGGCACGGCTGCCAGGAGATGAGAATCGTAGATGCCCTCTGAGAGGCTGGCTCCGTGATAACAAGTCAAGTAGTAAAGACAAAACTCACTGCACGTTCTGAAGACTTGGCTTATCATTGTTCTTATGGATATGGGTGGTTAATCGTTTTTTTTTCCCTTTTTAAAATATTTTTAGAAGCCCTAATGGCTCTCCTAACCGACTACTTAAAGCTGGAGTCATTTCTGCCCAAAATATCTACAGCTTTGGCTTTGGGAAGGTAAGAGGTTGCCAGTGACAGCCAGTGTTTGCAGGACTAACTGGAGAGTCACCTGGCCCTTGTTCTGAACCTGTGTCCCTCAGCTTTGTCCAACTCCTCTTTCTTATCCTCTCCAAAGTGGTGCTGTTTCTTCTCCTCCTCCTCCCCCTCCTCTTCTTTTTCTTCTTCTCTTCTCCTTTTCTTCTTCTTCTCTGCTTTGGCAGGATAAGTACGTCTTACTGCTGCTGTCCTTATTGGAAAAAAAAAAGGTGAAAACCCTACAGAGATCCCTTGAATGACCTTGGACTAGATTTGGGGAATTTGGAAAATGAGCCTTTAATTCCCAATGAAGGCACCAATCATGGTCTCCCTGTAGAGAGGCAGAGAGCTGTAATGACCCCAGGGGTTTTATTTGTGATGGATCTTGTCCTCTCAAAGGTTTATGAGTGTTGTTAGAATGCCTTTAAGGAACTGAAATTTTAAATTGAGAAATGTTTGATCCCCAAAGTATCTTTTGGATCCTTGGTTCTGCGTATCAAAGACAGAGACAATTGGGAAATGTTGCTGGGTGGCTGGATGATGTTTGCCAACAGCTCAGCCCCCAGCCCTGAGTCTGTTGGTTGTGCCATGGTAGCCTGGGGTGGGGTGGGGGGAGGAGGAATGTCCACTTTGGCTGCACACGTGCTTGGGTTCTGTGGGGGCCACCAGAGGCACCTGAGCCCCTGCTCAATGCTTCAGGCAGGTGTCTGACCTCTTTCCATGAGTCCCAGTTTCCTTACTGGTAGGGGAAGGATATTATAACTTGGCAGTGTTTCTAGAAACATCAAAGATAGTATAAAGAATAATGTCCCTGGAGGTTTTCAGCAAGTTGGGAAATAGCAGCCATCATTCTTTTTATCTGGCTGATAAGATTCTGGAGGTTATTTTATTTTTTCTCTTTTCTCCCCACAATTTGAAGCTGTGCTTTGCTTTCAGTTTTATCTCCCAGGAGGATTGCAGGTGGCCTATTTAGGATCTTTTCCAATAATTGGAGAAAAGGAAGTGATTCAAGCTGATGATGAGCCTACCTTCTCTTTCTGCAGTGGCCCCTACATGATCATGACCAAGTAAGCAGGAGCAGCCCATGGGAGTTCTGATTCAGTCCCCTGGGAGGTATGCACAGTGTGCGACTTCCTAATATGTGGAGGGTTTCTAACCTAACACTGAGGAGATGTGTCTAATCAAGGGTTTTCAACCTAGACACCTGACATATTTGCTCAGTAGCTTTTGTTGGTGGTGGCTGTGCTGTGCATTGTACGATATTTAGGAGCATCCCTGGTCTCTACTCTAGATGCCAGTAGCAAGCCTGTTGGCCATCCCCCTCCAGTTGTGATTGTAAAGATCAGAATGTCTACAGACATTCCAGATGGCCCCCATTGAGAACAGCTGCTCTGAAGGATTACTCATGACCTGTTTTAACCTGTCTGCTTTCTAGAGAGTTTGAGCAGCACAGTTGTAACTCCTCGGCCCCTGATACTGGCCAGAGGGTATTGTGGTGCCCATTAGAAGCTGGAATGGTATTAACTGTGGACCTCACCAACCAAGTGCAGCAGAGGTGGCAGTAACAGGATTTGCTATGACAGAATTTCCTGGGAGACCTGACCTGCCTCCTACAGGGTCACAGGAGTTGTCCTAGCCAGGATCTCTTGGCCTCCTTGAGCCTGGATACTTCCCTGCTTAGAAGAAACACCCTTCTAAAAAGGCCTCTGCTAGACTCCCAGGGCTCTCTGTTCCCTGCAGTTACACTCCTGTTTTCCTGCCCAGGGCACTAATTTGTCATCAGGTCCCTTCTTCCTCTCTATTTACTGCTGTGGCTCCTGCCCAAGTCATCACTGTCTATCACTCAGACTGGCCTCCCGGAGCTTCTCCAGACCACCCCTGCCCTACCATTTTCACACTGCTGGTACCGTTGTCCTTCTAAAATACAAACCTGTTTGAGTTACTGGCTCCCTTTAATCTTTTAGTGACTTCCACCTGTACTCAGTTCCTTGAAGTGCTTTAGAACCTGGGTGGGGGGCTGGGGGGAGGAAGAGGGAAGACCCAACAGGTACTTTACAGGTTCTGTGTAAACACTACTCTGGTCTCAGACTGAAGAACTCCTCACCCAAGACCTGGCAGCTCTCCCACTTCTGCTCAAACTGTCTCCTGCCCTTACAGCCTGGTGTGGAATGGGAGCAGGGTCACGGTGAAGGAGCTGAATCTCCCCACCCATCCACACTGCAGCAAGCTGAGGCTGGCTGACTTGTTAATTGCTGAGCAGGAGCACAGCAGGTGAGAAGGAAGCCCAAGGTCATTACATGTCTAGGCTTTTTACAGACTCAGGTTCAGGGCTGTTCAGGGCTCCCTGGAGTGGAAAGACCAGCCCCCCTCAGCCTCAGCATTTCCTCAGCATTTTCCTGTTGGTTGATTTGACTTCCAAGGGCTGCCAAAAAAGAACAAGAGGAACTAATGAAAAGCCTAAGGGGTGGGGATCATGCTGGTGAGGAGGTCAGTTCTGTTGGCTGAGTGACTCCCTGTAACCTATATCTGTGATGGTCCAGCCTCCAGGCCCACTGGTTCTCCTGCTACAGCCCCTGAGGACTGCCCTGTTTTCAGGCCTGACTTCACAGACATGGCTGTTCATGAGATCCAACTGTGTCTCTGCCATTGAGGACCTACCTATGGGTTTCAGTTCCTTAGGGTGCATGTGGCTCCAGGGTGAGTCCTTCAGGTCTTGCTGGGGCAGGAGCTTGATTTATGGTTCACAGTAGGGCTGCTGAGGCCTTGCATTGACCTTTGCTCATCAGGCTCTTTCCTGAGAAGGTCACTCAACTTCTGAAGCAAGTGTGTTAGAGGCCAAACCCTTCCTTTTGGAGAAGTCATACTAAAGGGACCCAAGGAGGCTGGAAGGACTCATAGCTACAGCATGGACTTTGACGTGAGACTGAGTGGTGTCTGTGTCCTTGGACAGGTTTTGATATCTCCCTGACCTTGGTTTCCTCATCTCTAAAATGACTATAATGATAACATTTCTTGCAGGTGGGTTAGGATGGAGATGATGTGTGTTAAGTGCCTTGCTCAGTAGCTCTTAGTGCCATTGTCATTGATGACTCTAAGCCCAAAGGGTCTTATCAGTGAGACCACAGATTCCACCAGCCGAGACTCCTCCACCCTGCTCACCCCATCCTGTTTTCTTAGAAAAGCAGTTGTGTGCAATGGCATTTGTTTAGCATGTGTTCAAGGGGCCTTGGAGAAAGGAAAGCACCCATTTTTCCATCATGTCCTTCCTTCCTGTGCCTCATCTGAAGCTTCTTTTGTAGCAAGCTGCGGCACCCCCACCTGCTGCAGCTGATGGCTGTGTGCCTGTCCCAGGACCTGGGGAAGATCCGCCTGGTGTATGAGCGAATCACAATCGGCACTCTGTTTGGTGTCCTCCATGAACGGGTAAGTGGCTGTTTCCATGGATTTTTCCATTGCTGCCCTCCCCTCTTTTCCTCCTTGCCCTCCTTCCCCTTGCCTGAGCAGGAGCGTTCCCATTGTGCATGCAGGGAAGATAAATCT
This sequence comes from Anoura caudifer, assembly GCA_004027475.1. Classification (NCBI taxonomy): domain Eukaryota; kingdom Metazoa; phylum Chordata; class Mammalia; order Chiroptera; family Phyllostomidae; genus Anoura; species Anoura caudifer. The sequence continues at coordinate 265,414 of PVKU01000809.1, read as the reverse complement.
TTTCTTGTTGTTGTTCCTATAGTTATATGCCCCTACTATGCCATAGTTGTATGTTTTATTATTTTTATTTAACCTTTATTGTAATTTTTCCCATTATCTTTTAGTCCCCTATGCCTCCCTCCTCCCAGCAATCACCACACTGTTGTACATTACCATGTACATGACCAAAAAGGACTTTTTCCTTTTTGTTCAACCCCTTTGCCCCCTAACCCACCCACCACTAGCTGTCATCCTGCTCTCCGTCTATGAGTCTGTCCCCATTTTCCGTGTTAGTTCAGCTTGTTCATTAGATTCCACATATGAGTAAAATCATATGGTATTTGTCTTTCTCTGACTGACTTACTTCACTTAGCATAATGTTCTCCAGGTCCATCCATACTGTCTCAAAGGGTAAAATTTTCTTCTTTATCACAGCTGAGTAGTATTCCATTGTGTAAATGTCCCATAGTTTTATCTACTCTATTGTTGGACACTTGGGCTGCTTCCATGTCTTGGAGATTGTAAATAATGTTGCAGTGGAACATAGGGTTGCTTCTTTCAAATTACTGTTGGCAGATAAATTTTAATTCTTTACTTCGTGGTGGCTATAGAATGCACCATATAAGGTTAGTTGAAACTACTGTGATTTTATTATTGTTAATCTTGCTTCTGTACGAGACATCTAAGAGCTTAGCAGGCCCAGAAGACACACAGATGCATGTATTTCTAGTTAATTAATCAAGTAGCCACTGATCTTACTTCCCTGTATTTTCATTTGTGCCCTGCAGGACCTTGGCTGTAGAGAGAGGCTTATTTATATGCAAGCTTTTATCAGTCTATTTGGATTTCCTGGGGTTGGGGAGGGTACATCTTCCCTGGCCCACGGATTCCCTGACAAGTATGCTTTGGGCTGAGATGTGGCTTCAGAGAAGTAATGAAAGATGTGTTTTTCCCCTCCATGATTTTGTTCTGTAAGACCCTGGCAGGAGTGAGAAGAGACCTTCCAGGAAGGGCCCCTCCCACAAAGTGGCTAGCCATCCCTTCTGCCCGAGGACCTCCTGTTAGTGTCCTAGTTTCCCTTTCCTTTCCTTGGGTGAGGGCATTTCCCTGAAATGCCACTTCTCTGGGAGAGACCCATTATGATTTTAGTAATCTGAGTACATTGGTGTGAGTGATTTTCTGGTCATCTGACTGGGATAGTGGGTGGATTGGTCCTTTAAGCTTCCAAGTTATCTCAGCAGCACAGTTTTGGCCAAGGGCTGAGGGGCAGGGCAGGTTCGTTGCTGGTGGTGGTGAGCCCATCCTGAATGCCCTTGCCAGGCCTTGAGAACTTTCTCCTCATTTATAGTGATACAAAGCCACTGAGCTGAGGGAAAGGAGCCCAGGTTTGGAGCCAGGGGGCCTGGGTCAGTTGGGACCTTAGGCCAGTCACTTAGCCGTACAGGGCTCATCTGTAAAATTGGGACACCAGGTAGCAGTGAAGCTCAATTGAAGATATTTTGGAAGCTACAAAGCATTTTACAGTGTCAGGGTCCAGTCCCTACATTCCTGGCTTGTTTTTCTCTTGCTTCCAGCGGTCCCAGTTCCCCCTGCTGCATATGGAGATGATTGTGCACCTGCTGCTCCAGATCTCCGATGCCCTGAGATACCTGCATTCCCGGGGGTTTATCCACCGCTCCCTCAGCTCCTATGCCATCCACATGGTCTCCACAGGGGAAGCGAGGCTGGCCAATCTGGAGTACATGCTGGAAGAAGGGTAGGTGCAGCCATGGTCATGATTTCCAAAATGGGTCTCCCTGGGAACCCTTTGCTATAGAGAGAGATCTCATCTGGGCTGGGCTCCTCCTGCTCCTCATTGGTGGGCTGAAATGTCCATCAGTGGGGCAAGAGGTTTATGAAATGCTCTGTCTGCCAAGATTAGAGGGGTTTGGGGGAACTTACTTTTTTTTTTCAGATTTTATTTATTTATTTTTAGAGAGGAAGGGAGGGAGAAGAGAGGAGAGTAACATCAATGTGTGGTTACCTCTCACACATCCCCTACTGGGGACCCACAACCCAGGTATGTGCCCTGACTAGGAATCGAACAGTCAACCCTTTAGTGTGCAGGCCAGCACTCAATCCACTGAGCCACACAACCAGGACTGGGAAACTTACTTCTGCTCAGAACATTCTTTTTATTAAACATTTAACAAGCAGGAGCACAGGTTAGCCAATGTGTATAAATGCTGTAACTATCCACTGTGAAATTTTCAGTGGCTTAAGACAAACCAGGCATGTTCCTCACTCACGTTACAGTCGTGTGTGTGTGCGCGAGTGCGTGCTGCGTTCCTCTCATCCATGACCTCTCCCTCCCCCAGGGTGTAGTCCGCCACTGTGTCATCTGCATTACTACTCAGTGAGCAACAGAGAGCATGGTGGGGCATACAGTGGAGTTTAGGGGGTAGTTCCTTGCTTTCTGCTTTGCAGTGGCCACAGCCTGATCACCTTCTCAATTGAAGGAAGGCTGGGAAATGTGCCACAGCTGTGCATTCTGGAAGGCGAGGAAAGCGATGGTGCTAAGCCTTATAGTTCTGGCCCCAAGTGGCACTAAGGGTGTTCCCTGCCCTCAAAGGTCTCAGTGCAGTGAGGAAGGTGGTGACAAAAACAATATCCTCCTTCAAGGGTTGGTGGATGGGCTTTGTTTCCTGTTTGACAGGAGTCACAGTCCTCCTGAGAGCTGGGGGCTGGCTCCCATTTCTGGTCCCTAGGCTCTGGGAGACAGAGGGTTTCCCCTGCACTTCCTTGGTGCCATTCACAGCTCTGAGCCTTCAGCCTCTGTTGACTCTGTTCTGCTGTGAGGTCTGCTGGGCAGACCCCTTGCTTAGACCTGCCTACTTCTGCTTACCTCTGTCCCCACCCATCCACAATCACTGAGGCTCCCCCCACTCCCAGTCTCAGCAGGTCTTTGCTTCCCACATACATGTAATTTACTTGTCTCACTACATGAAAAGCTCAAGGGCAGAGATTTCTGTTTTACCCATTGCTGTATTTCAGACGCCTAGAGCAAGGCCTTCACACAGTAGGCACTCAGCCATGAGTTTATCGAGTGACTCACTTCCCCATTGAGGGAGCCCATTGTGCCTCTGCTGTGAAAGGAAAGCCAGGGCCAGATTTTACTTGACCTTGTGGGCCTTTGTGAAGAGTTTGAACTTTACCCTAAGAACACTGGGATGCTATGCAAGGGGCTTTTTTTCTGGTAGGATGGTGTCATGGGTCATTTACAAGTTAGGAATATCCCTCACTCTCGTGTATATGCAAAGGTCATGATGGGGCATGAGAGACAGGGACAGGTAGAGTGACTGGAGCAGTGCCATGTGGGAACTGGTGGGGAGGCCAGACCACTATCACCAGTTGAGCTGGCCAGCCTCAGATCTGGTCCATTCTCAGTGCCATGTGAAACCTTTCAGTTTTAAAAATCATTGCCTGCAAGACTAAGTCCAGGCATTGCAGCGTGTAGAAGCCTTCCAGGGTGGGGCTCCATCCACAGTGCCAACCTCATCACTTCCCACTCCCTGCCTGGCCACTTTCTGAAGCCACTTTCAGTCCTTGCCATTTCACGGTGCTGCTCCCCACATCTGCAGTATGTGGAACTTACCTGTTTATCCTTTAAAAAAAAAAAGATTTTATTTATTTATTTTTAGAGTGGGAGGGAGAAAGAGAGGGAGAGAAACATCAATGTGTGGTTGCCTCTTACATGCCCCCTTCTGGGGAACCTGGTCCACAGCCCAGGTATGTGCCCTGACTGGGAATTGAACCAGCAACCCCTTGCTTTGCAGGCTGACATGCAATCCAGTGAGCTACACCAGCCAGGGCTCACCTGTTTATCCTTTTAAACTCACTTCACACATAGTCTCCCATCACATCCCATGAAGCCTGTACTGAAGCCCTATCCCCACAGCACTTGAGTTGGCACCACCAGATGGCAAGCTCTGAGAGGGCAGGGACCATGGCTTGTTCATAATCAGCACCAGTTCAGGGCTGATTATGATTTTCAGGGAGGCTGTGACAGAATCCAGGCCGTTTGCCACTGATGGAGTGCCATCTATTGTTGACATGGAGGTGCAACATTTTCTTCCGTTTGAGCTCTCAATGGAATCATGAATCCTAGAGTGAAATGGAGCTTTGGAGAAGCCCAGCCCAACTGCATCCTTTTTCTTTTTTTAAAAAAATTCTTAAAGGCAGGGGAAGGGAAGGAGAAGGACAGGGAGAGAAATGTTAATGTGTAGACCCTTTGGTTTGCAGGCGCCTGCTCAATCCACTGGGCTACACTAGCCAGGGCCCAACTCCATCCTTTTATAGATGAGGAAATAGAGGCCCAGAGAGGTGAAGAGATGATGTGGTTAACCAGCTGTGGCTAGATCCAGGTGGTAGAGGATATTTTTTGGCTGTAGAGGCAAGACGGGTTGGAGGTTGAAGGTAGGAAGACTGACTAGAATGCTATAGGGCAGGGTCTGGTGGTGACCAAGGAACCAAAATACAAGGGAAATGTGAGATGCACTGAGGAGCTGGGGTCCACAGACTGGTTGAGGGGGAGGGTCTGGAAGGTAACTGGGTAGGGAGATGGTGTGAGTTCTCTTTTGCGCTTGTTGATCTCAAAAATGGATCTTCAGACAGAAATGTTAGCAAGTAGTTGCATCCGTAAGAGTGTACCCTTCTTTAACAGCTGATAACACTAGTTGATTATGCAAGAATCCAAGATAGCTTCCAATTCCACATTTATTTTTGGTAACATTCTATTTGAGCAGGTTGGTTTGTTGAATGTCTATGTCAAGGGTAGCACTCTATCTCTTGGTGTAAAAATGATACAGCAGTCTATCCTGTTCTTCAGCTTCTCCTTAATGGATTCTTGAGAGCTGAAATTAACCTTGCAAGTGGTGTCCCATAGCCACAGCCAAATGTAATTTTAATTATGTCAGAGCTGAAGTCCAGAAAAATAACTGCCCTAGAATGATAGGCAGCAAAGAATCCCTCCCTCCCATACTCACCTAGCTTCAATAGAGAAGGAAGAGGGATTGTAAGGGAGGAAGGTGAGTGAAGTAAAAAATATAGAACATAAATCCTGGTTATAAGTGACTTGTCTTTTGCTAAAGCCTTAGACAAGCTGAGAGATCTGACAAGGTGGATGGGTGACTGTTTCACTTGGAGAATCACCTACAACATAAAGAGCCAAACATGCTGGCCCCTCAGTATGTCTCTGACTGTAAAACACTCTGTTGCTTTTCCTGTGCTGCTAATGTAACACTGGCATGTGTATCCATGCTGTCTGTCCATGCTGTGCCAGGCCACGCCTAACTTATGAGGCGATGCAACTAAAACATCGTTATCAGTTTCTATGACTTCATGGCTTCCTAAACTCACTGCCTTCTATCAAAAGCTCTGCTAGAGCCTTGGCTGGCATAGCTTAGTGGGTTGAGTGTGGCCTTCGAACCAAAGGGTCACTGGTTCAATTCCCAGTCAGGGCACATGCCTGGGTTGCAGGCTAGGTCCCCAGTGGGAGCCACGTGAGAGGCAACCACCCATTGATGTTTCTTTCCCTCTCTTTTTCCCTCCCTTCCCTTCTCTCTAAAAATAAATAAATAAAATCTTAAAAAAAAAACTCTGCTAGAAGGAATATTATTTAGGGAAGTTTGTTCAAAGTCTGCAAAGCCTGTCTCATTCTCTATAATCTATGCTTTGGCAGGCCAGCCAAGAATTGCCGGTCACTTGCTTTTTGAAAACTTAATTCTTCTTCTTCTTCTTCTTCTTCTTTTTTTTTTTGGTTTTATTTATTTTTAGAGAAGGGAAGGGAGGGAGGAAGAGAGGGAGAGAAACATCAATGTGTGGTTGCCTCTCACATACCCCCCACTGGGGATGGGGCCCATGACCCAGGCATGTGTCCTAGGCTGGGAATGGAACCGGCAACCCTTTGGTTCTCAGCCCAATCCACTGAACCACCCCAGCCAGAGCTAAAGAACTTAATTCTTAATTATCAACCAGCAGTCATCAAATCTTTACCGAATGCCTACCATAATGTTCGTGTCAATTCCTAACTTCCATGGTGCTTTATGGCTCATAGAGTGTTTCCACACACACAATCTCATTTGCTGCTCATGACAGCTGGGTGCAAAAGTCAGCGCCAACCTCACTCTGGGGACTCTTGTTGGCTCAGAATACAGTTAGTATGTTCTGACTTAGTTCTCAAGAAGTCGGGTTGGGAAGTTCAGTTGTTTTTTTTTTTTAAGATTTTATTTATTTATTTTTAGAGAGGGGGAAGGAGGGGAGAAAGAGAGGGAGAGAAACATTGATGTGTGAGAGAAATATTGATCAATTGCCTCTTGCACACCTCCAGCAGGGGGCCTGGCCTGCAACTCAGGCATGTGCTCTGACCAAGAATCGAATCTGTCACCTTCCAGTTCTCAGGTCATTGCTCAATCCACTGAGCCACAGCAGCCAGGGCTGAGTTGTTTTTTTTTTTTTTTTTTTAAAGAAATTTTTACTTATTGATCTCAGAGAGAGAGACATACATTTGTTGTTCCACTTATGCATTCTTTGGTTGAATTTTGTGTGTACCCTGATCAGGGTTTGAATCCACAAACTTGGTGTATCAGGATGATGCTCCAACCAACCAGAGCTACCCCACCAAGGGAAAGTTGAGTTATTTAAGCAAATCTGTGAACCTTTGGGTGCATTCCCAAGAGTGCAGAGTTCAGAAAAGAAGTAACCACAAGGAGCTGGTGGAGTCCCAGAAGTTTTGATAAAGCTGCTGGGGCTTTAGGAGAGTCTTGAAAGAGTCTTAGTCAAAAGTTAGCATTGAGGCCCTGGTATAAGTGTGGAGAGTCAGTGATAATGTACCTGCCTGACCTCATGGAGCTGCCTCTGGTGGAGGACAGAAGATCATAAAAAATAACTAAATGAACAAGAAATTCAGATAATAACTGCTCTAAACCAGGAGTGTCAAACTCATTTTCACCAGAGGCCACATCAGCCTCGCAGTTGCCTTCAAAGGGCCGAAATAATTTTAGGACTGTGTAAGTGTAACTACTCCTTAACTGTTAAGGAGATGAAATTACATTTGGCCCTTTGAAGGCAACCACGAGGCTGATATGGCTCCCAGTGAAAATGAGAGTGACACTCCTGCTCTAAAGCCCATAAAATGGGGACTACTTTAAATTAGGTAGTCTGGGAAGGCCTCTCTGAGGAGGAGATTTTCGAGCTCATAATACACTTCTTTTACAAGAAACAGCAGTCACTGGAATCTGTGGGCAGAACATGCCAGGCAGAAGAAGCCACCAGTGCAAAGACCCAAAGTGGTGATATGCTTGGCATGTTGGGGAAACTGAAGGAGGGCACTGAGTGGAGTAAGTGACCAGGAGAGCTGAGCCAGATTAGGTGGGAGGATGGGAAGGGCCCACTGGGTAGGAACGGGGAAGAGTTGGAATTGCAAGTGTTGGAATAGCAGACAGCTTGGGCTGCCTCAAGGTCTAGCTGAGTTTCTAGAAACTCAAGGAGGTTGCTTACTAGTCTTCAGAGACAAATGTTTTACAAAAGTACTGTGCAGTGATCGCAACAGTCCTTTAAGACGTGAGCCCTACCTTGTGTTTCCTTTTGCAGCCAGGACAGAGATGCACCCAGGGACCTGACTGGGGTGCCCCTCCCAGCCCAGCTGTACAACTGGGCTGCCCCGGAGGTGATTTTACAGAGGGCAGCCACAGTGAAGTCGGACATCTACAGCTTCTCTATGATCATACAGGAGATTTTGACAGGTAGATCAAAGAGCACATTGACTGTGACCAAAGTCCCTATTCTTAGGTTGGATCCCCCCACCCCCAAGAGTTACTTAGTTTTATGAAAATGCAGGACATAGGAAAAAGATTTCTTCAAGGAAACCTCTTTCTGCTCATGGAAGATATATGATAATTTCCCAGAAATCTTTCTTTTTTAACCTGTTCTTTAAGACACAGCAAAGCCCACCTGTCAGCTTGACAGTGGTAATCTAAGCAAAGTTTTTAAACTGAATATAGGCATCTCTGTGAGGAGCCCATGAAGAACTTGTAAATGAAGGGGGGAACTGGGCTCTTAGAAGTCAGCTATGAAACTAAACACACCCAGGTCCCTTGTATGTATAAGCAGTGTTGCTTAAAGATGTGGAAGCCCTTCCAAACTGTACAGGACTCCAATGTGAAGGAAGTCACATACTTGAAGACAGAAAGAATTCTTCAGGAGAGTGACACACACACACACACGTGCGCGCGCCCATCATAAAACCACATCTACTGCAGGGGTGAGAGTCAGCCCCCGTTTAGTGGTGTTCACAGTCTTAGAGGCAAAACCACACCTTCCACTAGAGGGATGCATTGAGCAACCCAGCCTGACCCCATGAAATATTCCTGTGGTCCCAGGTCTGTCAGTGGGAAGCCCATGTGTATATGACCCTGTGACTACTTTCTCCTGTTTCTCCAGCACAGATTTTTCTGGTGAATGGGTGAAGTGACTTTGCATTTGTGATTAGACTTTCCAGTAGTTTTTTCCAGAAATTAATATTTAAAGGGGTTGAGTGACTTGACCAGGGGTACCCAGTTTCATCTGATTTCTTCATGTTACTCCTTCTTCTTTTTCCTTGACAGACAGCATACCCTGGGATGGCTTAGATGGCTCAGTAATTAAAGAAGCCATAGTCTTGGGAAATTATTTAGAAGCTGATTTCAGGCTTCCAAAACCTTACTATGATATTGTTAAGTCAGGCATCCAAGCCAAACAGAAAGACCGAACTATGAACCTTCAAGATATTCGATATATCCTGAAGAATGACCTAAAGGTAAGCTCTGAAGCTGTAGGAGTTTATTTCTGCCTGCCCATCTTAGGAGAGTAGGGGGTTAGAGACCAGAAAGCAACTACAGGTCAAGTTGTAACACGTTTTGGAAATCCTTATTTCATTACACCCTTTCTGTGTTCCTAAGAAAAGCCTAACTGCCTAATTTGGTGAGGGCAGCAAGGAATTGCTGAGGGAAACCAGGGAGGGTCAAGACATAGTAGGGGCATCCACCCTGTAGGCACATAGCTAGATTCAATGAATGGCAGCTATTGTTATTACTTTTAAAATAATATCATGAATTAGCTAAGTAGGAATATAGTCATTCTACCCAACAGGAGTAACAGGGAGTTTATTTGATACCTAGATCTGCCTCAGAAACACAAGTGACATTCAGATGAGTGTAAAAATGTTCTTAACAATATATCCCTTGTCACAGGACTTGATTGGAGCCCAGACAAGTCAACCAACCAAGAGCCCAGTGGTGCAGAGATATGAGCCCCATCCTGAGGTCAATGTCTACCTAGGACTGACTTCAGAACATCCAAAAGAGACCCCTGACTTGGAAATGAAAGAGCTAAAGGAAGCAGGTATGGCCTTAACCCACAGGTTGTGGCATGAATATGTTCTGAGAGTTACAAGCTACAACTAATCAGTTCCTCCAAACCATACATGTCACTTACACAGGGAAAAGATGAATGCCTTAGGGAAAAAAAAATCCAGATGCTTGAAATTATTAAGTTAAAATTTTTGAGCTCCATGTACACCTTGGTTGGATCTGAAACTCAGCAGTAGCAACCAGTTAATTTCTAGCATGATACCCTTAGCAATTTATCTAATTGCTTCACAGATAAAAATGATGATATCTTAATTTAAAACTATTATAAAAATAATTGAGACTGTGCAAAGAATAAAATTACTTATCATTTCAGTTCTGCCATTTAGAAATAATCCGTTAAGATCTGGTATTTCTAACTTTTTCTTATAGCCTTACTGCTTTTTAAAGATTTTACATATTTTTATTTAGAGAGAGGGTAAGGGAGGGAGAAAGAGAGGGAGAGAAACATCAGTGTGTGAATGAAACATTGCCCAGGTGTGTGTCCTAACCATGAATTGAACTGGTGACCTTTCGGTTTACAGGATGACCCCCAACCCACTGACGCACACCATTCAGGGTATCTTACTGCTTTTTAGTACATTTTGGAACCTTAGAATTCAGAGCTGAAAAGGGCCTTGCAGTCATCCTGAGTAATGCCCTCACATTGCAGGTGAGAAAACTAAGGTGCAGAGAGGTCGTGGCTCACTCAGGATTCCAGAACTTGTTACAGAGCTGGAACCCAAGCCAAGTGACCGTTCTCTCGGAATCTCTTTGGACAGGGATAGAGGCCTCCAGAATGGCCCCTCAGGCTCTCATTGCTTTGGCTCCTCTGTCCTGTTCTCTGAGAACTGTTCATCATCACTCAGGGTGATGGCTAGTCAGTCCTGGAGTTACTTATTGAGGTCTTGTTACTCCCATGATGCAGTGGTGTCTTGGGCATTGTCTGCTTTTATCAGATGCTCACCAAGAGCATAACTTTACTGACATGAATATTGAAACTCTTTTTTATGTAAAGAAAACTATGAATTTAATCTTTAAGTTTCAGGGGCTCATAATTTCCATTTCCTGAAGGTATGCATTTTTTCTTGTTTTTAATGTTTTTTATTATATTTTATTGATTATGCTATTACAGTTGTCCCATTTCTCCTCCATCATTCCCCTTCACCCTGCACACCCTCTCCCACCCACATTCCCCCGTTTAGTTCATGTCCATGTTTCATAAGTTCTTTGGCTTCTACTTTTCCCACACTATTCTGGCCCTCCCCCTGTCTATTTTCTACCCACCATCTATGCTACTTATTCTCTGTACCTTTTCCCCCTCTCTCCTCCTCCCACTCCCCTGTTGTAAGCCCTCATCGTGTGATCTCCATTTCTGTGTTCCTGCTCCTGGTCTAGCTGTTTGCTTAGTTTGCTTTTGTTTTAGGTGTGGTTGTTAATATCTGTGAGTTTGCTGTCTTTTTACTGTCCTATTTTTTATCTTCTTTTTCTTAGATAAGTCCCTTTAACATTTCATATAATAAGGGCTTGGTGATGATGAACTCCTTTAACTTGACCTTA